>VUQJ01013175.1:4070-16355 GCA_015108635.1 Andinoacara biseriatus
TTTTGTCAGAAAAGTATTGTTGTATATTTGTATTTTAATAATGAAGCAATTTACAGAGAAATCCTCTTTTTTCTGCTTCATGTCATCAGAAGGTGTTTGGCTAGAATATGGAATGAATTAGGTGGTGAAAGGTCCATAAATAATCAGATTCTTACTTAATTCAAATATTTATACTGTAATGCATTTCTCTGCTCTCTAAACAGAATGCTAAAAAGCATGAATTGATTTGCATTCATTAATAGGCAAAAAGAGTAATTACTGTGATCCGTACTTTTTTGCCTCTGTAAAATGGTCACATCTCTGGCGATCGACCTGTCTGCCTGTCCATCTGTCATTAGTGTCTTTGTAAGGTAAACAGGCTGAGCACAGACAGGTGCGTCGCAGGAAAGAGGTGATGTGGGATTAAAAGGAAAGAGAGAAGAATTTGTAATATTAGTGGAAATAAACATGTGGGGAAAAGAAAAGGAAGGAAATGAACGGAAGGAAGGGAGGAGAGGACAAGACCGGGTGGCTTAAAAAGATGAAGGAAAATATGAAGAACATGGGCGGGGAATTAAATGAGAAACGAATTGGCTGATCTTTGTCACGAACACCGTAATCCATTAAAAATGTCACTGGAGGCAATGTCCCCCCTTAACAGTTGGTTACTTTGGTAGGGTACACTATATATAACTCTGCGGCCCAAAGACGAACAGATGTGCTTTGCAGAACCGGCTGCCATTGACATTTGAAAGGCTGCTTTGGGGGGGTCTTATGTACCTCACCATATGACACTGATGGCAGGGGATGTTGTTTGTTACGGAAACAGAAAGGCAAGTAACTGCTGAAAAAGGCAAGTGCTCTTTGACATCATGGTATTGTGGAATATATTGAGGCAACATCATTATGACTAATGGCCATTGACAGGTTGCTGTATGGCAAACAGGACGACAAAATCCATCGCAGGTGGCATTCAAACCATGAAATCCCCGGAGCGGCCTGCTTGTCAGGAGTTGTAACTGTTATGAATGGCTAATGGTGCTTGCTAGCACGGCGGGTAGGTCTAGCAGAGGAGCAGAAGGTTGAGGTACTGGAAGGAGTATCTATTGATCACCATGAACCCTGCACAGCGGCGTGCTGCTGATGAGGCGCGGCTTCTCTTTTAACACCACACATGACCTGCATAAAGGCCATCCATCACAGTGCATGCTGGCCCATTTCTCCTCCTGTCACCAACAGGGAAGAATTTTTCGGTGTGTCTGTGTCCATGTGCGTGCGCGCGTATGTGTGTGTGTGTGTGTGTGTGTGGGTGTGTGTATGCATGTGTGCCTCTGTCCGCCCGTGTCAGTATTTTTGAGTGTGTGTGTAATGAAGGGTGGTGTTCCACCCCAGGTGAGGCCAGAGAGGTTTGGGGTTGACCTAGTTTAGCTGTGGGAGAGAAATATCACCTCCGTGGAGAAGAGGTAATTGGCTGCCTCCGACTGTCCTTCTGGCTCATTGTGGACTGTAATAGGTAATTCACAGAGGTCTTTTTAAAGACCTCTGTGTGTATGTGCTGTGTGTGTGTGTGTGTGCTGTGTGCATATGAGGGTTTCTGCGTATCTTTTGGTAACAGTATCCATTTGAGTCCACATACAGTATCTTTGCAACTGTGGACGTATATCTTAAGGTAACTATATCCAGTCTAAGCACCCCTGATAGCACGATAAGCATGACCTGGTACCTTGTTGGGGTTGGCTGTAGTTGCTCTGCCTTTCCCGATGTGAACCGAGGGTGAGGCGAAGCTCGTGTGTGTAGTCAGGCAGGGTTTCACGTGAGGTGTAGGAGCGGTGATGGGTGCGGCCGTCCTCACTCTCATCAGATGAGCTGGTGTAGGACATCTCCATTTCATGGCGCCCCTTAGACAACGGCTGGTAGGGTTTGCTGTCCATCTCCTCCATGGCTCGTAGGGCTCCACTTTAGTAACTCAGCACAGCCACAGCACAGAGCACAGAGTCTGGAAATAGGGGGAGGTAGGAGAGAGATGAGAGGGCAATGGGGTAGAAACAGTGAGGGAAGGTGGAAAAGGGCAGCGGGGAGGAAGAAGGATGGGCCAGCGGAGGAAAATGAAAGGAAACAGGGGATAAAACAGACAGGGCAGAGGAGAAAAATAGCGCAAAAGTCTATTATTGAACACAGTGGAACAGTATTGCAACATCTGCTCATTCCAATTACAGCAGACATTCATAAACAGTATTTGGCTTCTTTCATATTTCACACCAAAGGTTAGCTCCAAATCAATACACTCAGAAGGGACTGCGATGGTAACCATTATGTCCACATGTGTTTGAAGAGAAATTGGCCCAAATCAAGCAAAGCTTATTGTTCTGTCAGTTGTGGTTTCTATTTTCTCGTGCTACTTTAAGCTTTATCTTTCTTTTACAGACAAGCAGTGACAAGCTACGAATAAATCTACTAATTTGTCGCTGAGAACCACGTCTCTCGCTCTCATTAAACACCGTGACTCACCAGATTCTGAAGTAATGATGAAATGATATTAGAAACCAGTCTTTACGGTGTCATTGCCCTCCCAAATGGAGTAATGATAAATCAGCTCTTTTGGCTCTATTCAGCTCCGATTCTCTTGTTCTTCTTTCAACCACATCAAAATCTACTTCCGATAACGTCCACCGCTATATACTTATATCGCCAAACTAATGATTGATTGGGACAACGATTAGAGCACAGAAGAAGTGATTAGAAAATACTTCATTCATATTAGCTCTCTTTCATCGTGCCCTGCTCGAGGCCTTTCCAGCCTATTTCCTGCAGTTATAAAGCTTCTAAATGGAGCTTGAGAGGGTCATTGCTCATAGAGACAAAGTGCTATGGTATTGACCTCTTCAGGGAGTCCTGTAGTCCATATATCAAAGCCATTAGAGCGTGCCTGCTCAATACCTCAGAGATCTGCGGCATAGGGTGATCACCACTAGTCTGATACAAGTTTACAGCTGACCTTTCTACCACTGCAGTAACGCTTTTATTCCACCTGAATAAAAGCCTGGCCTTGCACTCACCCTCCTCATCCTCCTCATCCCCTCCATGCATGCACACACACAGACCACCCACTGACCCCTGACAGCAAACAGTCAAAAAAATGGGCCAAGTCACTTGCACATTCATCTCTCTCACACACACACACACACACACACACACACCCTCAACCCCCCGCAGACATCATCCCGGCACAGATGATCTGTAAAAGCTCACCACTCGTCTTTGCTTCCATCCATCTTTTAAAGAGTTTTCCCCTTTAATCGGAGCACAAAGCCCAAGAACACCTTTAAAACACACGACAGCATTTTCTGTGTAATTATCTCAGCCGTACAGTAATATACAGTAAGCTCTCAGGACTCAGGCGCGCACACGCTTGTGTTTCCCTGCAATCGCGGTGCCTTTCATTTTGATTGGCAGAAGTTATTGCGAGGAATCAAAGCCCACTATTATCTCAGCTGCCCTGTCAGAATGGGATTGACTGGTGTCACCTTCTCTCTGGTACGGTGAGGAGCGAGTATACATTACCCTGTGAGCTCTGAGCTTGCTTCAGGCGCTGACTGCTGTCTGTCTCTACAGAGGCTCTCTGTCCCGTTTTATGTCTGTCTTACATTTACACAGAAAAATGAAAGACTGCAATGCTGCACAAAGGGGCACCATCTTGTTCCTCCGTCATGCGTTTGAACTCACACAGATGGTGTAGTGAACATTGCTCTTAATAAATGTAGTTGTGCTTGTATGTGACATGTATAATTCTCTCTTTCTTGTACCAGTCCACCTCTACTTTCCCTCCTGCTTGCTCTTCCCCTGCCTTACACGCTCTCCGCCCTCCATCTCGTCCTTCGAGGCTCCTGCATTTAGAGAAGTAAGCCTGCTGGCGGGGGTTATTCCTGCTAATTCTAGCCCACAGTAGGGTGCCCATTAGGGGGGTTGATTCTCGGTTTTGATGTTGAAACCTGGAGGTTGTTTCCTAGAGCCAAGCTCACTTCAAACAAGACACAGGGGCGTTCTCTAGGACAAGTCAGCATGTGCCACCTGAGCTCAACACCAGGCAAGATTCACAGTTGAGGAAGAACCACCTTGGGGCATAGTGGGCACACTGGCTCAGCTATGGGTAACTATTCCAAGAGCACAAACACAAATGGCTCTAAAAAGGTCTGATGATGCTGTTATAATTAGCTTCGTGCTGGAGTAAATTTTTAATATGGGATTCTTTCAAACCTTCCTTACAAGGTTTGTATCATCTCTCATCATTTATTTACATGCGTGTAGAACACAGGACTGCACGGTGCATTTGTAAAGCTAAGTGCTTCATTGTATCGCCATAGTGCCAGTTACTAAAAATGATCATCATGATCTAAATGCAAATCCAAAGATAGGCTGACTGATCGACTGTAAAAAGCACATAAGCTACAGTTATGTGTTACAAATGGATTAACAGTGAATATTTTATGCACTGACGATGTACACTATCTGTATATTATTGTGCGATTTTCATTCTAATCTCTTATTCCTCAGTGGGTAGCATAATAAACGTGTTTCTGCTACAAATGGACACCAAAATATAAAATACAGTCTCAGTTGCGAGATAAAGAAAAACAAGATGGGAAACACATGGGCTGTTGCTAAGGTGATTACAGGAGGAAGAGTTATGTACTTAGCATAACTTTGAATTCAGTTTTAGCTGTCCTGACAGCCAGAAATGTCTAATTTTGCATTCCTTGTGGTTGTTAATATTTTCAGCTGTAAGGAGATTAAAGCCCCTGACCCCTGGAGGCGCATTATCAGTATCTGCTTGGGGTGAACAGTGAGCTTTTCAGCGTATCAAAAGCAGCCACAATCACTGTCTTTATTTCACAAACAGGAACCTTCAGGGCCGAAAAATGAAGCCAAAAGTAGAGATGCCAGAATCCAGCAGACTCCAAAAGTGAGTCAATCCCCATAGACTTCAATGTTAAAAGGCCTAACTTTAAAGAAGAAACTATTAGGTTTATAGCATGGTACCAAAAAAAATTTTTTTTTTGTTCCTATTGCTAATTTCCCAATTTGCTGAAGTTGTACAGGGATTTTTTTAATAACTTTAAATAACTAATAAGGCTTAAAGTTATGAAGGAGCCACTTTGACTGACACCTGCTTTGTGTGGTACATCCAAGAACTTTGTGTTCCTGTTTTAGTACAGTAGGTGAAATTAGAGTGTTTAATTTGGATGTTACTTTGCTCTGAGTATACCGTCTGGTATATATGGCTCTGGAGCCTTTCCCAGCTGTCACAGGGCACATGAGGCAGGGTGTTGCCAGCCTCTTGCAGGGCTAACACAGAGAGACAGACAACCATTCACATTCACACCCAATTTAGAATCACCAATTAACCTAACCTGACTAACTGCATAATCTTTGGACTTTGGGAGGAAGCTGGAGTACCTGGAGAAACCCCACACAAACACGGGGACAACATGCAAACTTCCACTGAAAGGTCCAAGTGGGGGATTCAAACCCAGGACCTTCTTGCTGTGAGGCAACAGTGCCAACCACTGCACCACCGTGCTGCCCCTGTCTACGTTATGTCACAACAGAGTAGTATAAATAGCTGGAGTGTTGATTTCAGAATGCATGGACTACATCCCTATTTGCCACTCAGTTCAGAAATAATACAAAGTGACAACACTGAGTACAACACATGCATCATGTTGCTTTGTTATCCAATTCCAATGCTTATCCATTGCTAGCCTTTTTTTTCCTACTTCTTATCAATCCCTCTTTCACATGCACACAAGTACACACAAATACACGCACAGAGTCACACGGGAGTGATAATCCATGGCTACACAAATGCAATAATATCTAATGGGACCCTTCACCCACTTGATCCTCCCTTCTATCTATCTATTTATTCAAACAGTGCAGCCATGGACAAAATCTGCTTAGAGAAGTGATCGAGGCTCACATGCACAAGTTGCTTTTAAACAGGATTTATGCTCCAAGTCTCCTCTGGAGGGGCGGGGTCCCTCAGATGTCCAACAGCGGCGACAATAACACAAACAACACGGCGGAGATCGTCATGTGAAAAGGCAAGGACCGTGAGGACAAGTCAAAACCGATTTACACTTTCCAATCTCAAATGAATGTGCTGAAGTCATGAAGAAAAAGAAGAGAGAGCATGCAAAATGGAAAAAAGGGAATGAGGCAGAGAGAGGATTGGGGCCAGGCAGAGGCAGTGAAATTGAGTTTCAAACTAGTAAATAAACAAGGAGGACGGGGAGAGCAGAGTGGCATCCAACAATATTAGCTCCTCAGATTATTGATACAGTATAGTTCCAGGATTACAGATAAACATCCACCATGCAGAGAGGGTCTTATTTTCATAACAGGCTGGAGACCCCATGCGAGTAGGCAGCTACTTTCTCTGTTAGCTCTCGCCTTTATACATTTCCTTGAAGCTTGTTTGCACAGAGACAAGCTAATTCCGCTCGCTAAACAGGCCTTGCGAGCCACAGGAATGACGATGAGAAACCTTGAGAAAATACATTCATGCTGCAGCATAAACTTATTGCCCCAGATGCTCCGAAGTGAAGTCATGACAATCCTGTCGTTGTTTGCAGGTTTTCATTTTGTCTGCCATTACAATGGCTTAATCATCAGAAGCAATCGAGGCACAGTCTGTAGCTGCAAATGCAGATCCAGGCTACAGGTCCTACGGGAGTAAACAGTGAGCTGTCAGAGAGAGATGCTTCTCCTAGAGTGAGGGTGTGTGTGTGTGTGTGTGTCTGTATGCATGGAGAGATGTAGAAGGGGATAGGGCTTAGAAAAGCTATCTCTTCCATTCGTTAGCACCACCATGGCTCCTCAGGCATATGACAGGGACAATGCTGACGAGCGGCCCTGAAGGACCCACAGGACCCTGTTATACCTAAACCACCCAAAACACAACAAAAGAGTACACCACCCACTGGGAGCCCTCAGCTCCCGCTGAGAGGAGGGAGGGAGGGATGAATGGCGAGCCAGGATAAGGGGAGTGATGGATAGATAATAAGAGATGTAGAGATTTCACTATGAAAATGGGGGGCATTGAAGGATAGAGAGATTGCCAAGTGAGACATGGAGTGATAGAGGGTTTTAATTAGTGGATAAGGGTTAGCTATCTGTGGGCGGCAGCAGCACTCTTGTCACGTAGTTGTGCTTTCATAGCTGACCAAGCCTGAAATCTCTTGCTTCTAATGCCGAATTTACCAGCAGAACACATACTGTAGCGTATAACCACACACACACACACACACACACACACACACACACACACGCATGAACCTCAGCATACAGTACAGACTATATTAGATGCTGGGTTTAAAGATGAAACACATACTGACAATCAGCAACAGACGGACACACACTCAGTGCCCTTGCGCCTACAAGTTCTTATAGCATTTCACGCTGGCTGACAAACAGCACACTTGAACACCCACATGCCAAAGAGAATCAACAGTCTTCACTGGCCTTCTCTGTAAAGGCAGCGTTGTGTGAACCCTCGCTTGCTGCTTCTGTATCACCGTCGCAGTCTCTTTACCATTCAGCCTCCAGTTCACTGTATGCCTTCATTATTCCCGCACACAGTATAGCCCAAGGTTAATGCATCTACTGCATGTGCAAAGCACATCATATAGGTGACGCTACAGCGCCGCAATCCTCGGTGTATTCCCACCCGTGTTGGAATGAGAGCATGACGAAGAAGCAAGAAATAAAGTCTGCGTGTCCGCTCACGGAGCAGATCGCCCCTTGTCAGGAGCTGACAGGAGCTGTCAGGACCAACCTGGGCCATTTGACTATTTATAGTGGACATGGCTCAAATCCCACATCAGCGCTTCATGCCTGAGCAGTGTGGAGAAATCCATAAGGTCCTACACTATTCATGCCCTGTGAATGTGGCCTAGAGCGAGGGAGTAGCTAAGCTTTAACTTTTCAAAGGCTGCTTTTATATCTTGACTACAGTTATGGCTTTTTTTCTTCCTTTAAGATCTCGACTAAGGTAGCCCATAGTCTTTTTTCCCCCCACTGCTTCTTTCTATTCACGATCCACTTCTGCTCCTCTCTGATCTAAAGCCCTCTGCTGGTTCCCCAGAAGGCCGAGGAGCAACCAAAAAAACACAAAAATAATGAGAGCATGCAACAGTACACTGTATTTGCTGTATTCACATACATTCACACGCACAGCACTGCATTCACTTGGGCAGGCACACAGGGATTTGACCACAAATACACAAACACACACGCGTGCGCGCGGAGCAAGAGACACCACCCAAAACCACTTAATCAATATTCCTGACAAGGCAAAGCCTTATTCAACACATTTGATATTCCTCCTCTCTCGCAAGATAAATACATGTCACTGTCCTCCTCGGAGGACTAAAAGGCTGTTCACACTAACTCGCTTTGCAAATAAAGCTTTACATCATGAGTGACAACCTCCTAAGCTCTCTGCATCAGCCACTGCTTGGTAAAAAGCCTCTTTCAATAATGCATTTGACCGCTAAAACCTCCAACACCCCAAGCCAAGCAAAGTGGCGGCATCACATATGCAAAATTAATTGATAAATCAATGCCATTGATTCCAGAAATTGGATTTGGTGATTTGCGATTTAGACAGTATTTCCTGTGTGTCTTCACTTATGAAGTTGTTGATTAGGGAGAAATGAGTGAGTAAAGAGCATTAGTCCTCCAGAGGAGCAGCTGAAGCGATGTACTAGTAGCTGTTGAGCAGCGCTGCAGATTGATTTCTGAATGCTAAATGGGCTAATCTTCCATCTACACTGTTACAATTTGATGCTTCTAAGCCTCTGAAAACCAAGGCATGTGGGAGAGGAGATCTTTTTGTGGCATTTCCAATACAAAAAGTCCAGCGGGCTCCTCCTGCTGCTCCTCAGATCTCTCCCCAGCCCTCCACCTTCACTCTCATTCTCCTGGCGGCTCAGAGACTAAGGGCACGAATGGCATTCAGCAGCCTTGCACAGGAAAATACTTCTCAACAAAGAGAGGAGCAGCTTTTCAAAGACCACAGGACTCAGTCGGGAACAAGCAACTGTTCTCGTACTGCTCTTTTGTGAGCTGATGAGACAGTGGTGATGTGCTGAATGCATCCCACCTATATGTCTGTTCAATTTATAAGAAACATCAACCTCAAGGCTGTGTCACGCAGTCTGTTTAACCACGCTCTAAGGTAGACATAAGAATTTCAAGCTTTCACCTAGAATGAATGGAGAATTATTAGAAATGTGTTCTCAGCCCTAAAGGTTTTATTACATATGCGAGCTGCTCAGACAGCCTGTGGTAAGATGTATCAGTGAAAGGAAGAGTTGCAGATTTCTCGATAAACAAATCACATAACCTTGAAATCAATAGCACACATACTGTAAACCGTATTTACAGTTAGGAAATGGCAGAGAGCGTTTTTCTCTTCAATATCTCATACCCTCGCCTTGTTTTTCCATTTATCCTGCATTTTACTTTCCACTGCAGTATTTTTCCGTTTTTAAAATTTGCCAGGCAAAGCTGCAGCGAGCACGTTCCTCACCGATTTGCATTTCTCATTTTGGTTCCTGTCAAATAAATCACTGTGTCATCTGAGCACATTAACGAGAACAATGTAAGAATTTCTCCAAACAATTCCTTTTTTTTTTGAGGCTGGGACGACACGCAGCGCATCCGGTAAAATTTTGGATTTTCGGAATTGCTACATCTGGAAACATCATGTATAAAGTCTGGTTCACATGAAAAATAGCTGCACAGCTCTGCAATGGTTTTCTTGGAGTACATATTGTTTTGTTTTTTTCTCCCCTTTCTTTTTCTCACATCACTTTTCTTTGTGCAGTTTGGCTTGACATCTTGGCTGACAATCAGCAGAGACTATGTGTCTCTACAGACAGAAGTCAATTTGTGCGATGATGCACACACTTGAAATGCATCCCAGAGTTCACGGTGAATCGAGACTCTTTCTCGAAATTAAACCCGAACAACAAAAACAACTCAGTGGAAAACATATCGAACTCAATCGCATGTACCACTACTGTACTATACTGTATATTGTACTGCACAAAACGTGGCTTCCAGCAGAGATGCATCAAGCACCATTTTGGAGCTATTCATCTTTTCTATGAGTTAATAATTCATGATCATCTAGAAAGTAGAGCTATGAATATTACTGATGATACACATGAGGCTATTTACCAGTCAGCAGGAAATAGATGAACTCGTTTAGTGGAGAGATCTACAGTGTAACATCACTGTTTTTTATATTGCTAAATAAATCATTTTATATAGGCATGCAACAAAGCTACAGATGCAACTTATTCATATTGAGTTATCAATCATGACCTTGAGGCGCAGCTGTAGGTGTGTGGCGTGTTGTTGATGCTTCATTGTGTGGCAATATGGAGCAGGTGTGAAGGCGACTTGTTCTCTAATCAGTAACTTGGTTGAATCGTGGGTGTTTGATACTTAAGGTTGATCGTGTGCATTTTTTTTTATGTATATCTGATGCATCTGATTTCAGATGTAGCCTTTCCTGATAGCTCCCGTGTCGTGATTGAGTCTGCAGGTGGTCAGCTAGCCAGTGCCAACTCCCCTTTGTCCTCTGAGCAAACAAAAGGAGGATGTAATATAATGGGTTTAAACTTAATTATTTTGACACTAATGCCAAGATGTGCACTTGGAGGTGAAGGACAATTTATGCGGCAATAAATTGGGAAAGAAACAAAAATTGATTTTTTTTCCTTCTTCTAAAGTTGTCTGCTGACTGGATTCATAAAAATTTTACAACGGTAGAAGTGTCCATGTAGACGTGCATCTGCTTTCTGTGTGTGTGTGTGTGTGTGTGTGTGTGTGTTGCTTTAGATATTGCATTGTCATTTTTTATGATAGCTACAGTGCAGTAATATCACAGACTGAAGTACGGTCATGAAAGATAAAATCTTTAAAGAAGAGTTATACAGAATCAAAGAATTACACTGAAATAGCTTAATGATTGGCTGAAATAACATTTATCCGCTACACTTAAAAGTAATTACTCAGGCAAAAATATTCCATATTGGGAGGTTATAGCTCTTTCTAATATTAACTTGTTTTTTTTTCTCTGGGCTTGGGGCTTTTGGGCTGACATTTAAAGACATGGCTACAAAATTGTAGGAGCAATAAATGTTCCAAAAAAAAGAAAAAAGAAAAATCAACAAAATCTGTTAAGCAGTGATGAAAATTATTGTTTGTTGTAGCGCTGTACGCAATATAATTCAACACAACCACAAAAAATTAAGTCCTCAAAGCTTGTCATAGACTGAAATTAAAAATATTCCGACAGCTTCTCCATCTAAGTCCTCTATCTCGGTGTGTGCCTTCAGCACTGCTCTTCACACACACACACACACACACACACACACACACACCCCTCTTGACAAATTAATCTCATATTTTAAAGAGAGGTAGAGTGGGCTTGACCAGTAAGCCTCTCGTGGTTCTGATCCTTCTGTGTGCTGACTAGAATTTGAAAGGAGGGGGGGGGCAGTATGAAGGTGGAGGAGTGTGAAGGGAGGCTGTGATTGCATTTTCACCATACAAATCTCACATAACACCTGAATAGTTATTGAACTGTACATAGTTCCCGACTCTTGCCCGTAGCCCAATGGAAGAAGACAAGAGAGAACAGAGGGCTGAAGATGCCAGTTGAGACTTAGCTGAATACTTTAAAGAAGAGTGCCTCGGGCATATACTGTATGTATGCGTTTGTAGGTGTGTGTGTGTGTGTGTGTGTGTGTGTGTGTGTGTGTGTGTGTGCATGCGTGTGTGTGTGTGTGCGTGCGTGCATGCGTGTGTGTGTGTATGCAGCATTGGCAACTGTAGGTGATTTTGGTTGTGATACTATTTCTGTCTCTCTGTTACTGTTGGTAAGGGGTTTTGGCTTGAACACACACACACACACACACACGCACACAAGCTTTAGTACAAAAAAAATTCTCCAAAGCACAGTTTGTGACTACTGAATTTTTAATAACAGTCAGTTACTAAAAACCTGCAATTTGATATTTACTGATATATTTGTAATATTTAACATTAAATGGCTACAAAATCACTAAGAGAGTTCATTGTTTTGATAAATATTCTTCTTTTTATAATTAGTTGTCAACCAATCTACAAGAATAATGGAAATATATATTTGATATTCACTGCTTGTTAGCAGTAATACTGCTTTCTTATTCTAAGTTTATTCATTTTAAACACAAGTCTAAACACTAGACT
>VUQJ01013178.1:3838-27987 GCA_015108635.1 Andinoacara biseriatus
CTTACTGAGCAGTAGTGATACTCAGAAAAAGTACAATGCAAACTGCAAACGGAGAACATTTGCATTTAGCGTAAAAGTGCCTTACCACTGTGCAGCTTTTACTTTAAAGTTGTCACTTATTGCCAGCAACCTCCAGCAACTGCTCACCAACTGTTTAGGGAAGACGTTTTTACATAGCAAGCTGTGGTTGCCAGAGGGTCACCAACTAGTCTCTAGGCCCATGCAACTAATCTGACTAACAACGACTTTGCTCTTATGTGTGTTAGTGGTCAACCACTAACAATTGCCTCAAGGTGCTTAATATGGTAAAGTAAAGACCCTACAATATTAGAACCCCCCCACTCACACAAGCCTCCCTATGAGCAAGCACTTGGTGACAGTGAGAGGGAACTTCCTTATAACCTGTTGCAGAACCGGGCTCAGGGAGGGACAGCCATCTACCACAACCAGTTTGGGGGTGAGGGGAGAGAGAGCCAGAGTTCAATAATAACTAATAATAAATGCAGTAGTGGTGTATAAACACACATGGAGTGAAAAGAGATGAATGAAGAAGAAACACTCAGTGCAAATCCCCCCAGCAGCCTAGGCCTATTGCAGCATAACTAAGGGACGGTTCAGGGTAACCTGATCCAGCTCTAACTACTGTATAAGCTTTATCAAAAAAGGAAAGTTTTAAGCCTAATCTGTCTGTATCTGTCTAGGAACCACAAGTAAGCCTCAAGTCTGAGAGTGAAGTGGTGTGTTAGGACAATAAGGTACTGTGAGGTCTTTAAAATAGGACAGGGCCTGATTATTCAAGACGTTCTATGTGAGGAGAAGAATTTTAAATAAATTCTATTCTAGATTTAACAGGGAGCCAATGAAGTGAAGCCAATATGGGAGAAATCTGCTCTCTCTTTCTAGTCCCTGTCAGCACTCCAGCTGCAGCATTGTGGATCAGCTGAAGGCTTTTCAGGGAGCTTTTAGGACAGCCTGATAATAATGAATTACAATAGTCCAGCCTAGAAGTAATAAATGCATGAACTGGCTTTTCAGCAGGACTCTGAGACAGGATGTTTCTAATTTTAGGGAGACTGCACAAGTGAATGAAGGCAGTCTTACATATTTGTTTAATGTGCTCATTGAAGGACATATCCTGGTCAAAAATGACTCCCAGTGGACTCATTATTACTGGAGGCCAAAGTAATGCCATCTAGAGTAAGTGTCTAGTGAGACACCATGTTTGTAAGGTTTGTAGGGTCGAGTACAAAAACTTCAGTTTTATACAATAATCTTAGTATTTGTAAGAAAACTCAAGTTGTGATGGAAGTAATGTTTTATCAGTAAGTGTTTGTTTTTTGTTCTTTCTAATATTTAAACTCCTAATTAAAAACAGCCCTTTTATATTAATTGGTCTGTTATCAGTAAAATTTCTAACACCATATATAAAGAAAAGTCGGCCATCTCCTAGACACGCCATATGAACATAAATCACAAGTGTGTCTTTGTTATTCAGCCTCTTTGTTTGGGTGTAATTACATTAGATAAGGCGTTTTCATCCAGGCAAATCAATTTGGTCTCCGTCTGTTGCCTCTTTTGTGTGTCTGTGGCCGACAGGGGAGTAATTTAACTTGTCAGCTGTGTTGTCTGACTAAAATAAATTTCTCACATAAACATACAGGCTACATTAACATACGAACCTCTCGAGTACACAATGCCCAGAGCACGTGCCTGCACTGGGCGCAGTCCGGCCCCCTGTCCTCTACCGTCTTTCATGGCGTTGTGAACTTGGGCACCCAGGGGAGTGATGAACCCGGGCGTGTGGCACAGGGAAAGATAATAAAAGAGGGGGAAAGGAGAGGAGGAGGAGAATATAGTTGGGAAGTGGAGTTGTGGGCGGAGAGAGTAGGAGAGAGGGGGCGGATGGGGAAGGGGAGACCAGTGTCCAACAGGAGGAGGAACAGATGAGGTGAGAAAAAAAGTGGAGGGAAAAAGGCAAAACGAGTCACAGAAGGGTGCACACAAAGAACAGTAACAGGGTCATTTCCTTTCAGAAGAACAGAGCCACCACAGAAAGGAAAATAACATTCACACTGGAATTTTTATGCCAAGCTTTAGACCGAAACATGAAAGTCGTACTCGTACTGCATGCCCAAAAATCATGTTGAGCACAAGGAGAAATCCAAACACGGCAAACACTCGTGTGCAGCTGGATTTGTGTCTCACTGCTCAGGAATGTGCACTCTGCACAGTTGGACCACAATGACATCACCTTGCTGAGTAGTTACATGCTTTTTTCTTTTCATTTATTGCTTTTAATTTCTTAATGTCATGCAGAAACTCAATGCTGGGACACTGTGATAAGAAATTAAAAAGAAACAGTTAATTATAAACTATCAGAAAACGAACATCACACTGTGTTGGGAGAGAAAGTCATGTAAGGCGTTATTGATCTGGTACTACTTCCATTAAGCGTAATTTGATGTCTGAATTTATAAGAAGGCACTAGATGGAGGCAAGGAGTATAAAACTGCCCTGTAAAGCATGCTAAAACAAACAATGCGCAAGATGGTCAGGTTGATTCAAGTTCAGATTTCTATGTGGTATTTAATAGGGAGACTGAATGTATCCTGTAGCTTGCAGGAGAGATGTGAAAAACATCTGATCACATCCAAACAATGTGACAAATTTACATTAACTTTGTGTGTGTTTCTGTGAGATTTAGTTTATCTTGCATTCTGATTACTAAGATGTAATCAGTGGCCCTTACCATCTTAAATCATAAGTGAACAGCACATGTAGCATACTGATATCAGCTTGATTTTGCACTTTTCATTAACAGCATATAATTTCCTTTGCTTTTATTTGTTCTAGAATATTTTCAGGTATGGATTGAAACATTTTTGGTGTGCCAGTATTTAAGGTTGTAGGACGCTGGTAATGGCTCTAAAAAATGTAAAATAAAAAAATAAATGGCAGTGCCTGTTTAAAAGAAGATGACACCTTATGCTATTATGTTGCTCCTTGAATTTTATTTAACATAAGCAATGACCTCGCACCATATTCCGCACAGCAAGAATAATCTGTGCCAGACTTTGGCTGCTCGGGCATTGTATGTTTAACCATCGTCATTAACAATTTTTGGTCATTTTATAGGACACCTTAATGCAAAATATTGTGATTTTTTTTTTCTAAAGTATTGCTGTATTTTAAAAACACTTTTTTAAATTAGACGTTTGTAGAAAAGTAAAACCAGAAAAGGGTAACCAACCACATTTGAGGAAATGGGTGCACCCAAGTTCAAAAATATTAATAGTGGTAAAATATAAACGAACAGAACTATACATTTGATCCCAGTTATCCGCATAGCGAGATTTAAGAGGCATACAGATTAAATGCACGGTGGTGCAGTGGTTAGCTGTGGTTAGCACTGTTGCCTCACAGTAAGAAGGTCCTGGATTCGAATCCAGTTGGGGCCTTTCTGTGTTTGCAGGTTGTGTGGGTTCTCTCTGGGTACTTCAGCTTCCTCCCAAGGTCCAAAACATCCATTTTAGGTTATTGGTGTTTCTGAATTGGCTGTAGGTGTGAATGTGAGCGTGAATGTTGTCTGTCTGTGTGTCTGTATATGTTAGACCTGTGAGAAACTGGCACCCTGACCAGGGTGTACACACCTCTTTACCTATGACAGCTAGGATAGGTTCCAGACCCACTGCAACCCTGAACTGAATAAGACGATGGATCAAATTGGATTGCAGTATTCTGGTTTAAATTTGGTTAATGACTTGGAAGCATTAGATGCAATTCCTACTTTCTCCACATTTTTTTTAAATCAATATCAATCATCAGCTAATACTCAAAGTAATTCAGTAATATTTTTAAATGACAAAGCTGTTTGATTTTTTTCTGTTAAAGGTTTAAGAGTCCAGCCCAGGGTTAGTTTCCCGCACAGAGCTCTCAGTCTTCCTTCTGGAACATCGTACGCTAACCTAACTGCTCTCCTCACGGTGGCAAGCTCCCCCTCACACATCCAGCACTTTCCCCACCTGCAGATGATCAATGGCAATGGCACAGGTAAGGGTTAGACCAAAGGGTCAGAGCAAATTAGTTACAGACACCTTCACAGGAGAGGAGTGAAGAATAGGAGGAATGGTTCATCAGAAAGACACAATCTTGCAGAGGCCTCTCTGTCTAATCTCCTGAAGCACAACAACCCCTGTGTGTGCACTCTCTGCTCTAACACAAGCCCCGTGCCCACACAGTTCCAGACATTTCTCCACGTCTGGATGTTACATGGACTGCATTGGCCTAATATATCAGCGATGACACACATGTTGATTAATATGCGCCAACGTGACTTATTTTTTTAAACTTAATATAATACAAAAATGTGGACAGCTAAGAAATGTTGTTTTGTTACAACATCCAGAAGAGGGACTTTCACTATGTTGTTGACAACTTCACAACACTGCTGGAAAAATGATAAACAATGATCTCATTAATTTATAAAAAATGTCTATAAAAAATACCAGCGGATATATCAATGGTATAATTTTTGCGCTCTAAAATGAGTATCCAAAAAACCCTACAAGAAATTGGTATCGCTTGGCCTCTGGTTGGATATTTTTGTGTTCTTTTTTTTCTCATTTGACTTGAGTACCCCTTCAAAGCTCTCTTTCCCCCCACAGCATGTACCTTCCCTCAAGGCAGCTTTGTGACACTTTCCATCCTCAGTCTTAGAGTTTTTTCACTCTCCACCCTGTTTCCTTTTTTCCTGTCTTTCCCTTGTTTTCTTTCCTGTCTGTCTTCCCTTGACAACCCTCTTTTATCTAAGCTGTTTTATGTTACCTCCCCCACTGTCGCGCTTTTCTCCGCTTCCCCTCTTGTGCACCTTACTCCCGCTCCCTTTCCTTTTCCCTGCATTTTTCTCAGACACATTCTCCTGCTTGCACTCTTACAGGCACAGAGAAGAAGTTCGAGTTTACTCCTGTTTCAGCCATCTCTGTTCACCTATTGGCTGGCGATGGCGTGGAGCTGCAAGTAACTGGGCCAATCACTTTCTCTGTGCCCCTGCCACCTGATAGTGGCCTGAAGGAAAATGATCACCTCCCTGCTTGGAGATTTGACCCGCGCTTGGGTATGTATTGACAGAAACTTGCTTACAATTTTTTTTTTTTTACTGATGGTCTGGAAGTTAATAATTCCAAAGTATTCACTTCTGTTTAAATAAGACCTGCTTCCAAAGCTGATTTGTTTATTTGTGAAATGATCACACTACAAGCATTAACACAAACCACGTGCATGCTCACATGGTGCAGCCAGGTCATAATTTATAGCTGTGTATCAGAGTGATGAATAGAATTATTCATAAGATCATAAAAATGGACAACATACAGCTCCACATTAATCTCTAAAAGGACTGCTTCACATCACAAGTTTGGACCATGGATCCATAATCTGCTCGGGCTCAGTTAAATCTTGAAGTAAACCATAGCTAAAAGCCCTGCGGTGTTGGCTCATGCAGCGGAGACATTTCAAATCTCTCTGGGCCCTCTGATTTATTTCAGCAATCTTAAATTTTTGTTGTCAGTTGTCTTGCACTGTGACACACCCAGTTCCTCTTGGAGAGGCTCCACTTAAAGACAGTGATTCGATCATCAGTTGAGTCAGACGTGTCTGCACTACAAAACCTTCTGCATGAACGCTAGTGTCTCACCAGACCCGCTGTCTGCTCGCCACAGCAGGAAAAAGCACTGTTAGGACCCATTAAAATTATTTTGGTAAAATGATTCATTCTTCCTTGTTTGAACTAGAGCTGAAACACCAACAAGAACAAGCTGTAAACACACACGGACACACCGATTAATCTGAAGACTTGTTTATTAGTAAACATTAAGACATTTGGGAAATGATCATTTTGTGTGCAGAACCTCTATGTCATTTTCACGACTTTTATCTCTGTTTTTGGGCTCCACTATTTGAGAGCAATGTGGGTTTTTAGCTGTTAAATGTTTGTTTTCCATCTAGTTGTAGTGTGCTTTTTGTTTGTTGCTGTGCTTGTAGCACAGTTTTTCGCTCAAAGCAGCTGTCTGCTGTGGCTGAACAAAGGGCTGATTAGAGCAGTGAGAGTGACCCAAAGAAGTACATTTCCAGGTCTGAAAAACAATGAACTGAAAGACACTGAAACCTCTTGTGGAACTCCAGTCAGGGCATATTTCTTAGTTAATTCATCAGTATTAACTGATGTCTTACAGACAGTTAGAGCAAAATCTTAAAAATGTGCTGCTCCCTAGTTGTCATGCTTTCTGATTATCTTAGTCTTTTGTAATAGCAAACTAAAATTTTCAGTAGCTCAGTTTGAGGCCCTACACCAGCATGATAGATTTACTACCTATTAAACATTTTGGGGCTCTCCAAATCTATTCTTGATGTTTGCCCCTTTTTAAAAGGGAAAAAAAAGGGAAATTATTTGGTGAACCAGTGTCTAAAGATTGCTTCTAGGCATGTTCAATGAGCTATAGATGAATGGTTAGAAGGAAAATAAAACATTTGAATAATAAATTGTGCCTGATAGGGTTTAGAAATGAAAACCACACTTCCTCCTCTGTGAAGAGGCAAATATTTTTATTTCTCCTACGTCAGTTCAGCTTAATTCTCAAATTCTGTGCAGTGCAGTTTTCATGTCAGACTTGTAAAGTTGCCTTTTGCACCAGTATTAGTTTCCTAACTAGTTGTGAATCCTGCTTGTATCTAAGTTTAAGGTGTGCAGCTATGAGATGAAGTCCGAGACGAGATTATCATCCAAACTCTAAACAGACATGGAAGTCAACACATCAGAGTATTAAAGAGAATTAACAATGACAAAAAAACTGTCTAAATCTGGCTCATACTGGCTCCTGTGGTAGTTTAAGGATCTCAAGACTCTGTTTTAAATCGCCTAAAGTATTAACATCCACAGCTTATAAAAAGGGCTTTCATTAAAGCTGAAAGAACACACACACTTGTATCCTCCTCACAGCCTGTAGCTGCGAGTATTTCCAACAACAAGAAGCCGTTCCCGGACCCCTCTCCAGGCTACATCTCATGTTCCTTAGCAACCCACCAAATAAGTAACACAACAGAGCGGCTCATCTCCTGATTGAATTTCTTCACTGAGCATTTAGTAGGTGAAATGAGTGTTAAACTGAGGATAATAAACAGGCAAAAACACGTCAGGCTGAGGAAAGCTGCCTCACAAAGAAGCTAGTATTGTTTATGAAGTGCACGCATGGATGAGACGTAAACACAAAGAGCGCGAGAGAGAAACCTGTTTCTCTTGTGCAACTGGCGACATGTCATGTATTGTTTGATCTCAAGCAGGCACGGAGAGGACTGATGTCACATACAAACAGATCAGCTTTGCCTGTTATGCGCCTGTCTGTGTGTGCTTGTAGGAGTTTGACAATGCAAATAAGTGCAGCTCACTCAGATGAGCCGATGACACTCTGCGGCTGGCTGTATTGGCTTTGTGTGAATGGGCGAGAAGCAGAAGTAATATATGGGTTGTATTGACTTTATAAATGTTTGCCTTGTGTCTGAGTAGCTGCCCTCCTGTCTGTCAGCGTTGTATTGTACTGAAGCGTGGGAACAGAGTTGTCATTTGTAACTATAAAACAGGTCAGCCACACAGAGTGGACTCCCCTGTGGAATGGATTCAGAGAGGACCTGGGTGAATCTGGGCAGGGCTGGGCACAGTGCTGTGTGTGTGCGTGTGTACGTGCGTGCGTGTGAGTGTGGTGCTGAGTCACACCACCTCTCTCATTTCTCTTCTGTTTCTTGTGCCTATTCCCTTATCTCTCCTTCCATTCCTCCTGTTTATCCACTCTTGTTTCCTCTGCTTGTGATGTGTTTCCCCCTGTCAGCATCTCTTGTATATTTTTCTTTCCTCTTTGAATATCCTCTTTACCTTTTTGTTTCCTCCTTTCTTTCACATTGATGCAAATTCCTAACTACTTAACACTATATAACTTTGTGTAAACATAGAAACAAAGTAGGTCTCACCACGTTAGCCCTGAGAGCCTGAGGATCGGAAGTGTAAAGGCACAACACAGTGTTTTCCTCTTGAAGCAGATTTACTGTGAGCCAATCAGTCAATGCCTTTGGCTTTGTAGTGGTTTTCCATTCTGGCTATGGTGGAGCCACTATTGTACTCAGTGTTATCCTGTTCATGGGTTTCCACTGTTATTTATATGTTGCCTCCTTGTGGGTGACTTAAGTACTACCAAAACACTCTTTTCTCGCCAACAGTTCAGCTGTTCCAGCTGTTCATCAAAGTATCTGCAACTCTTAAGGATGGCAAAACAGTCATAAGTGAGTTATAAATGTGTAAGATGACATTAAACTGCGATTGCAGATGGCAGCTCAAACTTCTTTTTTTTAATTATTATTTTTAACCTGTGCCATCAGACATGTAGTAGATATTATTCACAAAGCTTCATTACCAAGTGTTGAGAAGAAAAAACGTGATTGATCTTCTTTTAGCTGCTCCCTTTAGGGTCGCCATCTACTTCGGTCGGGCCTTATTCATTGTGTCTTCTTTTGTCGCACCAGCCCTCTGAATGTGCTCTTTCACAGCATCCATGAATCTTCTCTGTGGTCTGCCTGTTTTCCTCCAGCTCAGCAGCTCCATCTTCAACATCCTTTGTCCAATGTATCCACTATTCAAATAATGCAGCCTCGCCTCTCTAACTTTGTCTCCAAACTTCTCAGCTTGAGCTGTCCCTTTGATATGCTCATTTCTAATCCTGTCCCTCCAAAACCAAAAATCTTCATCTTCAGCTCTGCCACCTCCAGCTTCACCTCCTGCCTTTTTTTTTGTCACTCATCTCCAAACCGTACATTGTGAGCAGGTGTCACTTACAACTTGGAGATTTTCCCTTTCACTCTTGTGTTTGAACAAATGTTCTTTCTAACTTCATTTTTAATTGTTCTATCGACTTTCTGCTGCTCCAGGTTCAGGGTGCAATACTGTAATTACATTTGCTGGTTTTCCAACCATCTGTCATTTGATTTAGTCAATTTAAACTTTCTTGCGAGATCTTGACCATAAATAATTTATTCCTAACACATTAGGAGATTAGCTGTCTAGCTTTTTGTTCACATAATTAAGAAGAAGCAGGTGGGCAGTTGCTGCAGCACATGTTTTCTTCACTCTGTAGTCCTCCTCACAGAATAGTTTTTGGGAAATTTGTTTGCACATACTGTAATTTCTTTTGTGTGTGCAGGTATCTGGATAAAGAGCAGTTGGGTTCAAGTGCAGAAGGAGGGAAACCAGCTCAGTCTGACTTACATTGTTCCTCAGCTGGGGTATTGGGTGACGGCCATGTCGTCCCTACACACAGGTGAGAATATATGTTGACATGAATTAAATTGACATCACAAAACACAGATTTTTGTTATGTCATATATGTGGTTACTTGACAGCAGCTTTCCAGGTTTATCATATCAATGAGATAGCTTTTTCTTTGGTGCTATAACAACTGTCTTTGTAACAGGTCCAATGGTTGCGAAGGACATCAGCATGTACCACACCGTGTTTCTGTTGGCCATACTTGGAGGCATGGCTCTCATCCTGCTCTGTCTGCTCTGCCTTCTGCTGTACTACTGCAGGTGTGTGAGACACTTTGTCTTTCCACAGACAGAAACACCAGGAGTTTCCAGATTAGCCTTCAAAAAGGAGGAAGATAATATCTTAATAGGTTTCGGTTCATATATGGAAAATTTGTGCAGCTGTTTAGGTCTTTGCCGCTTAGTTTTTTGTCCAGAGTAGATCTTGGCAGGACCACAGGACAGTCTTACAGCAATAGCATGAATGTTTATATGCCACATTTAATTGAACATTAACAAAAATTTGTTCTGAATTTTATTGAATCCAGCCCTATCTCTCACGCTGCTGTCTGCCTAGTTTTATAGCTTTATTAGTTCTTCAGCTGTGAAAACGGTACCAGAAAACAATTTCCTATGGACTCCTATGCCAGCTGTGCTCTACAGCAAATATAAGCTCTCATAAAATGGTGTTAACCAGTCTTGGCATTGGTCCAACAAAATCTGAAAGACCTATTTTTTACTGTTGTAAACATTTGTGTAGAAATCCACTGATTTCAACTAACCTGCTCTGTGTCTGTGTTCACCCAGACGTCGTTGTTTGAAGCCACGAGGGTCTCACCGCAAGCTCACGCTATCTTCTGGACTGGACAGCAATAAGAGGGACCAAGCCACCTCCATGTCTCACCTGAACCTAATCAGCAATGAGGTTTGTCTGCCTTGGACAGCTCTGAGATCAGATTGCACAGCAATTTTTCCATAATTGCTGTTTAATTGCATAATGCTGTTAATTGTAACAGACTTTTCTGAATCACAAACTGAACCCACACAAATGGCGATGACAATACCATGTATGCAGTTTGTGCTGCTGTAACTACATTTGTTACTGTGACAGTGTGTGGCTCGACAGTTTTCTTATATAGAACTTATTTCTACAGCAGTTAATCTACATAATTTTACAGTGTGCTGATTGGGGGAGATATGTGAATATGTCCAATTGTGCATTTCCAATGGGGGGGGGCGTCTGACCATTACCTGTATCAGCATATGTTGCTATGGGGATTTAGACAGGTAAAAAGAGCTGCTTCTATTTTAAAAAATACCTTATCAAGAGTAAAGTTGCCTACCCTTGTTTGTATTTGTGTATTTGTTGGTCCTTTAACTTAGCTCCTGCAGCATTTCCCTTTATTTTGACTTTTTAACAAACTAGAATGCTGTTGATGCAACTCCAGCATGTTTTTGTGGATAGCTGCACACAAGTGTTGGCTGCATACCCAAACTCCCGTACTCTGTTTAACTAAAGATGCACACAAATGAACACCAGTGTGGGACTATGAAGGCTGCCTTAGAAAAACACAGATGAATTACTCTTACTATAGCATGATATGTGCTTGTAATTCAATTATGTTTTTCGATGGTTTGCTTCATATGACTGTAATTTTAAAAAATTGTTCTTACACCTGAATTTTGTTGTTGCCTTCAGGTGCAGCTGGAGCTTGTTTCCACAGGAACTGAGCCTGACATGACCACACCGATGCTGAAGCTTTCCTCTTATGCCTCATATGAGCACCAAGACAATCAACGTCAGCGCAGCCTAATCCATCAAAGCAAACACAGCCGCTCCTCTCTTGGCAACAACAGCCACCACGGATCATCTCTAGGCAATCTGACGCCTCGTAGCCGAGACTACCGACAGTCTGTGGAGACGTTTCAGCTGAAGGCTGCCCTTTCATCCGGAACAGAAAGGGGCTACCGTCAATCATATACCTCCGTCTGCTCATCTAGCAACCAGATTTCAGATGCGCTGTCATCTACCAATCATGGTCAAGTGTCAGCTACACAGCTGAGCAGTGTTGGGATTATTGATTGCGTCTCCCCTTCCTCTCCCCCTCACTCTCCCAGCAGAGGGGAGGGAGGTGAGTGCAGGCCTCCTGATCATCTTCTGTCCCGGTCTGTGGACCACTTGGAGCGGCCCAATCCCCAGTTGCTCTCCCGACCAGGCCAGCTGCTTTGCTGCGGTTCTGTAGACCTGCTGAGTGGAGGTGAAGGCTACTCAAGAGTGCGCCCCACATTGGTAATCCCAGCACACTACATGCGCCTGCCTGGGGAGCACCCTCTGTCTGGTCAGGCTCTCCTGCTGCAGACTGACCAGCAGAGTGATTTAGAGACCATCCAAGCTGAGCTCAATGCCTCACATTCCCAGCAGCCCCTGGGGCAAACCCCCACCAACTATGAACCAGGTCCCAAAAAGCAAAGTGAAGGTGATGGTCTCGGTCTGTCAGAGTCTCTGTCTATTCCAGGAGCTCTTGGGGAATCGGCTCTTGTAGAAATAAACAGTGAGGACACCTTGCTGGCTGAAAAGACTTTAATGGAGCTGAGAGGAGGGAAGCCTCTGCCTCATCCACGAGCCTGGTTTGTCTCACTGGATGGACGTTCCAATGCGCACATTCGCCACTCCTACATTGATCTCCAGCGGGCAGGGTGCCACAACAACACGCCGAGTACAGGAAGTCAGCAAGGTAGTGGCAGCGAAGGAAGGCATGGCAGTTGTAATGATGCCAGTCTGGACTCAGGTGTGGACCTGAACGAGCCAAGGGTGGGGCGTAGGGGGAGAGATGCTGAGCAGGAGGAAAGAGAAGTGGAAAAAGACAGATCAAAGGGGTCAACAGCTTATACTCAGCTGGTGTTTGTGGATGATCTGCATGGGGGAAGCTGTGAGGAGAAGTGCAGTCCCAAGGGCAGCAAATCTGGACCTATCTTGTCAGACAAAGCAGATAATAACAGAGGGGATCAGGGGCACGGGGATGGGTTGAGTAACAGAGCTGAGGTCGTACAAATACAAGAGGAACCACCCTCACTTTCCTCTGCTTCCCCTACTTCTCCTCCACCCCTGCCAACTCCAGAGGGAGTGACTTTCAGGACTGATCATGCACTGCGGTCAGTCTCTCCGGATGAGGACGCAGCACATGAGGATGCAGAGGAGGAGAAGAAAAGCCCCTGGCAAAGGAGGGAGGAGCGACCTTTGCTGGCCTTCAACCTCAAATGATTAACAGATGATAATTAAAGAAAAGATTCACACCCCCCCCCCAAGTCTGTCTAAATAGAACACCAGGAACTACATTTCAAACAGTTTTAGTTGCCATACTATTTTAAAGTGAAACAGTCACGTCTTCATTTTTTTACAAAATGAATCAAAATTCACCAGAAGTTCATATGAGAAAGTTAAGCGAGGTTTAATCATAAAAGATAAGTCACACAACAAAAATACCATTAAAACCTCAGTGAAAACTGATCTTAAAGTAGAACTGAGAAGCACATTAATATTTCAGACATGGTAGAGAGCCTTGGTATGCATGCCAAATACAGCATGTGGGCAAAAGACTTTAGATCAACATGTTTAGATCAACAGTTTAACTCTTTTAAGCAGTGCCATTAAAAACGGAGTTTGTGTGTGTGTGTGTGTGTGTGTGTGTGTGTGTTGCTGAGAGGGCTGTACCCAACCCCTCAACTCAAGGTGTCTTTTCTTGATCTGAAATGGTAAATCTGCCTAGTACACAAATGTTTTAAATCCTATTCAAAGCAGTAATAGTGTTGTTGAGGTAAAATGCCATTATGTGCTTATTATTACCATTTGGCAAAGCTGAGCTGAGCAACTCACAAAGTCACACAAGAGTCATGCTCAATCGTAATCCTGTCCACTAATGTGACTGAATGCATCTATGCTGCAACTTTGAAGAGTGAGGACTAAAGATTTATTTCCTCTATTTTTCAGTTCAGTTGACTTTAGCTGACGATCTCTTTGCAGGCAGTATGGACAGGAGTAAAAAGGATTAGGAAACCCATGCACATGTTAATTTTGCTTTAAAACAGACTTGGGGGGAGTAAATGTAAATCTGTCAGTTAACTACAACTTCTCCTCTGCTCAGACCACAACATGAAGGATATATGTGTTTAAGTTGAAGCCCTTTGTTCTTAATATAGCACTGAAACAATATTTTAGCACTGGGGGCCCCTCTGGTTGAGAAATGAACAATTCTGCTGGACTCTTAATGACCACTGTTGTACTCCGCTTTTCTTGAAACACTACATAAACGGACCAGGCATGGTATCCACTTTGCCTCAGGAGTGGCATAAAGACGCTGGAGGCACGAACTTAGGATATTTTATGCACAACAAATATATGCCTTTTAAAAAGCCTTGTAAGCATAAACGAACTGTACTAGAAACAGTCAATGGGTGGTTCTGAGAAATCGGAGACTACAGGCAACTTTTTCTTGAGCCATATTGGCCTCAGTCCATTAGCTTAATCTAGGAACATGCAGCAACACTCATTTGAAGGTTATAACCCCAGTTCAGCTACACTGACTGATGTTTAAGATTATGAAACATCTGTGCAAACCAGGGCATGTGTGTTCAAGGGTTTTACTTCTAATGGTTGTTGGTATGTTGCTAGAGTTTAATTTAGCCCATCAGAAGGCTTTGTGGGAGATGAAGTTTCTGGACTGAGGAGATTTAACCACTATCTGCTCTGCAGCCTAATCAGATAATGTGACGCACCGCTATGCTGGTGGGTAAGGATGTGATACCACTACAAAGCCACCCAAGTTAGTTGTGAGGGATATTAGTATGAAGGGTTTTGTAATTATGGAACCGCTGACTGGCATTTTTTTTTGTTTGTTTGTTTTGTTTTGCTCTGAAGGCTATGCATAACTTTTATATGGCTGCTTGATGCCTTTTTTTGTCATTTTAATCTCTATAATTTTAATTGCCAAACATGAAGTATTTTATCTGAGAATAGGCTATTTTTTATTTCTTTTAAATATCTTAAGGGCTTTTCTTCCGTACCCACCTTATTGTTCAAGCTATAAAAACAGACGCTACATAACCGTTCATGTGAAATACAAACTGTATTTACTTGTTGTTTCACCTCCATTTGTACCACTCTCCCATGATTCAAGTGCCTTTGAATTACCTGTCTCGACAGCAAATTTGTGCAACAGATTACCTTATTTATTTCTCACCTTCTTTTGCCTTCGTCTGCCCCCCCACCTCAGCCCTCACTTTCTCTCCTGCTGGTGAAAGAAAGCATGCAGTAAACTTTGCTCAGCACTAGCGTATGACAAGCTACACCGCAGACATCTCAGAAAATGTCTACCAGCTGCTGCTGCAATCGTAAAATCCTCTACAGTAATGAGCAAGAGTCCAATCTCCCTCAGAGTAAGCAGTTAAATATTTTTATTTTTTTTTTAAGTGTAGCACTGTATATGTATAGCTACACTACAGGTCATTTCAGTGCATTTTCTAATTTTTGTGTTTTTATGGGCGAATGTTTGTCTCAGTGTTTACAGTGGCAGCAGTGTCCATCTGTGATGCTGCTGAGTTTGTATTGACTGAGAAATGATCATGCATCCAGTCAAGATCCACATAGACATAGCAACCATGTTACAGAGTGTGTATAGTTCTTTCCTTACCTCTGCCTTATCAAAATGTGTGTCTTTTGTGTTATGAATGGCCTTTTCTCTCTTCGTATCCCACACAGCAATCTCCCCTTCTAGGGTGGAGTAGCAATACAGTATCTTGAGTGTGTAAATCGGATGCTTGCATTATATTTGAAGCCTGTTATTCTGAATAAACAGCCAAACTGGAATTAATTGAGTGTGTATCTGTTTGCAAACTGAGCAAATGTGAAAGAAGTCATTTGTAGCTGGAGTTTTTCAGCGTAGGCCAATTAGTTAATATTCAACCAGACTCTTGAATGCTGGCACAGTAAAAATCTCTATCTTAGAGTAACAAGAGTTAGATGACAGTGTTTCTAGGGCAGAGCTTTTAAAAGACACTTAGGTTTAAACAGTTCTTTAGACTTACATTTGTGTTTGCAGCTAAAAGCTAAAACACACCTGCTTCATTGGGTAAACCGTGCTAGTACCAGCTTGGACCCTCGTTTGTTTTCAGTTGGCTGCACATCCATGATGTAAATCTCCCATTACACCACATCCCAAAAGTGCTCTGTTCTGGTGACTGTGGAGGCCATTTTTGTATTATGTTCAAGAAACCAGTTTGAGTTTACCTGCTGGAAGAAGTCATCAGAAGATGGGTATACCGTGGCCATAAAGGGATGGACATGGTCAACATGCCGATTCTCCTCTGGTATCAATGAGGTGTTTTCATCCAGTGAACTGCTGCTCACTGGATATTTTCTCCTTTTCGGACCATTCTCTGTAAATCCTAGAGATGGTTGTGTGGAAAATCCCTGTTGATCAGCAGTCTCTAAAATTCTCGGACCTGACCATCTAGCTCCAACAATCACTCCATGTTCAAAGTCACTTAAATCACCTTTCTTTTCCATTCTGATGCTAAATTTGAACTTCAGCAGGTCATCTTGATCATGTCTACATACCTATTTGCACAGAGTTGGTGCCACGTGATTGGCTTAGATTTTTGCATTAATGAGCAGGTGTACTTAAAGTGACTGGTGAGTGTAAATTAGATATACTTTTGGAGTGCAATTTCCACCGTTTATAAAGTTATTACATCAGCAACTTTATTCTTTTAACCCTGCATATTATTTATACTACTCATAACCATGATCTTAAATTTTTTAATTTGTACTGATACAAAGCATTTGTCATTCTTGATTTTCAATTAGTCCACATGGCTACAAAATACCAGTTAAGCCTCAATAGTGCCTGATGATAGTCCCAGATTCACTGCATGTGGATGGTTTTAATTGGATTAACTAGATTGTGGTTGTTAATTTGCACAACACTTTCAGGTACATCATTTACATATTTACCTGATGTAATAAACCTGACCTGAAAGGAGTCTGTGTGTCTTTATGTTACTAACATGGGGAACCTGGGGATCTGGTATTACCCATTTTAGGAGCATAATAGAAGCTGCTGTGCAAAGTCAAAGTCTAGTTTGGGTACCACTCAGCTGCGCTTGTCAAAAAGGAGCAGGACTGGTCTGTTATCCTCCCCCTTGGCCTCTAGGCGGCGCGCTTTCTTTCGACATTTTCTTTGTTTTTTTCCATGTCTCGCCCGCTCTCTGTGAGCTCTATTAAACGGTGGCTGACTATATTTTAAAAACATTTTTATGATGGCGGAGGACAGTGAATCCGCGGCCAGTCAGCAGAGCCTGGAACTGGACGACCAGGACACCTGTGGGATAGACGGAGACAACGAGGAGGAGAATGAGCATATGCAAGGGTGAGGGGTGGCCTGTCCGGTCGGCTCGGGGAAACGCAGTAACGTTATTCCATGCACCCTGTTTGTGAGCGGCTAGCGCAGTTAGCCTGCTAGTGTTAACGGACACTAAACACAGACTGTTAGGTGAACTGTTTATAGCACTGTGACCTCTTTAATGCTCCCCGACTGAATGACATGGCGGGCAGCCTTTAGGACAAACCGCCAGTTGGCTAACATTAAGGAGCTGAGCTGTCATTCGCTGCTGTGGTAGCTAATGTTAGCTCTGTGTGGGTCTAGCAGAGTCAGCATCGTCTCTCATCGTTTGTTTTCATGTCTGTAGCAGTCCTGGGGGAGAGTTGGGGGCCAAGAGGAAGAAGAAGAAGCAGAAGAGGAAGAAAGAGAAGCCAAGCTCGGGTGGAGCCAAGTCTGACTCTGCCTCGGACTCTCAGGAGATCAAGGTGTGATGATGACCCAGTGAAATGAGTGCACACACCCTTTTAGGGCAGGGGCCACAATACAAAAACAAGTCACTTGACAAGCTGATAATGAAACAGGAGGAGGAAGGAATAGGAAAGCAACAACCCAGAAACCAGTTTTGTTTGCTGGCAGTGTGTCATGGTCAGTAAAGTTTTTTCCAGCCTTGGGATGGTCCCTGTTCACGGTCTGTAATAATACTGGAATTTCTGAGGTCAATTAATCTGGTAGAAGATTAAACCAAACAAACCATTAGACAGCTGTGAGAAGCCTGCATGCTCCCTTTAGAAAAAATAAACAATGAAATAATCACTCTGCTATTACTGTAAACGGAGAGTAACAGTTGCTACTCCGGCCTGTGCAAATCAAGCTTAAATTATTTTATGACAGAAACAGATCTGTGTTTTTGCATTCATCATTTTAAAACCCTGGAATATTGCAGCACTCTTTTGTACAGTGACATGATTAACCAAGTTTCTCTCATTCAATGGGAAAAGACTAATGGAAACCTACCATAAAATGGATGTCCTCTGATGTTTCTTCTTGTCTACGTTTAGAATATGTAAGAAATTCAGTATTTGGGTGATATAGAGTTTGAGTAATATATTGAATGTATATGTCCCCTCTCCATGATCAGAACCCTGGCCTGCCCATCCAGAAGCTGCAGGACATCCAAAGAGCTATGGAGCTGCTGTCCTGCCAGGGTCCAGCAAAGAGTATAGATGAGGCAGCCAAGCACAAGTACCAATTCTGGGATACTCAGCCTGTCCCAAAATTAAGTAAGTACATACTCAAATATATATTTAAATTCTATTAAAGAAACACCCCCTTTCCCCATTTAAAACAGCATTATTTTCTCTGTCAACAGAAAGTTATTTTTCTCTGCAGTTTTTTCTGTGCACCAGCGCCATCTGCTGGTTTTCTCTCCTCAGTCTGTGCTGATTTAAGCCAGTATCTTAGAAACATATCTGCTGTGAAGTACAGTGGGGGTCCATGCATTCCCACTGGGCATGCTCAGTGGCATCAGATCAAACTGTTTCCATAACAGCCAAGGCCCTACGAGTCAGTTCTGTATGTAGCTACAGGCTCTCCAGGTTGACGCAGGACAAAGCAGCAGCAGATTTATATGGCGCCTCATTGATGTTGTCAGCAGTTTTGAACATTTCTCACAATTTAAGGACATGGAGTTTTATGAGCTCCGCTGGGAGTGTGGTGATTGGAAAATAGTTTTATATCTTTGACAAAAGCTGGCTATTTTTGCAGATGAAGTGGTGACGAGTCATGGGCCAATTGAAGCTGACAAAGAGAACATCAGACAGGAGCCATATTCTTTACCTCAAGGCTTTATGTGGGACACTCTGGATCTCAGTAATGCAGATGTAGTAAGTGCAGTGTTTGTCTAAAATACACCAATAAGACTAATAATAGTAATGATACCAAAAAAGGGAATAATTTATTGTTACGCTCTTTTGCAGCTGAAGGAGTTGTACACGTTGTTAAATGAAAACTATGTGGAGGATGATGATAACATGTTCAGATTTGATTATTCTCCAAGCTTTCTTAAATGGTAAGCGTCTTCATGTTTGTCACGTGAGTCGTATACAGTAGCTTCAAGTTTATGCTGTTATAATAAACACGTGTTCCCCTCGCAGGGCTCTACGTCCACCAGGCTGGTTACCGCAGTGGCATTGCGGAGTGAGAGTGTCCTCGAATAAGAAGCTTGTTGGCTTCATCAGTGCCATCCCTGCAGATATACGCGTCTATGACATGTGAGAGCTCAATACTGATCACATGTATTTGAGCACAACTGTGATATGAAAACCCGTTTACTCTAACTTATAATCCCTTCCTCCTTTTTTTTTTTCTTGTGGCTCCAGGCTGAAGAGGATGGTAGAAATCAACTTCCTGTGTGTTCATAAGAAGCTGCGTTCAAAGCGTGTTGCTCCTGTGCTAATCAGAGAGATAACAAGGAGAGTAAACCTAGAAGGAATATTTCAGGCCGTATACACAGCTGGAGTCGTGCTGCCTAAACCTGTGTCTACATGCAGGTATGCTATGCACTGTTCAAACCAAACACATGCACAGCAGGTGTTCTCCTCATCTTTGTTTCTTTTATCGTGGTCTCTTTTTTTTTTTTCTTTCTTTCTTTCTCTTTTTCTCCAGGTACTGGCACCGCTCTTTGAACCCTAGAAAGCTTGTGGAAGTTAAATTTTCCCATCTGAGCAGAAACATGACCCTGCAAAGAACCATGAAACTCTACAGACTACCAGATGTAACCACCTACACTTATCAGTCCAGGATCTCTCTTTCCTGTTAACGGCTGAAACTCAAAATATCTACCTTTTGCTCTCTCCACCCTCTGCAGAGCACCAAGACTCCAGGTCTGCGGTCGATGGAGAGGCGTGACATTGGCCAGGTTACCGAACTACTACAGAAATACTTGAGACGTTTCCAACTTGCACCTTCAATAGGAGAGGAGGAGGTGGCTCACTGGTTCTTACCACAGGACAACATAATTGACACATTTGTAGTAGAGGTGTGTGGATTCAATTTTGCATCCTAACATAGATGGTTCTTCTGGGCTTAAACTGATGATGTGCTCGTCTTTATTTATTTTAATCTCCTCAGGGTGCCGGTGGCGTACTGACAGATTTCACTAGTTTCTACACTTTGCCCTCAACTGTGATGCATCACCCTCTCCATAGGAGCCTGAAGGCTGCGTACTCTTTTTACAACGTTCATACACAAACCCCACTACTGGACTTAATGAATGATGCACTGATCCTGGCCAAACTGGTAATCTTATTTTCTGTTTTAAAATAAACACGTCCATACTAAAGAATACATAATTAACTTTCAGTTCAGCACAACAGGAAAAGCTTTAAACATAAGGGGGAAAATGGCATAATACAGACCATTTTTATTTTTGAATGAATACCAAGATGTTATAAGCAGTTCAAGCTTCCACACCTGTCCTTTATGGTTTAACTATTTTATTTAACCCATAAAATAGTCATTGAGACAGTTATGTGATATATGCTTAGATGGATGAGCACTGGGTGTGCTTTATCAGCATAAGTGTCTACCTGTGGATTAGAAGATATAAGTGAGAGAGAGAGAAACTGTCCAGGTCTGCTCCTTATCTACTTGAGGCAAATCTGGATTCACTTACTCTAACATTGGCAATTAGGAAAAGCGGTCACATGAAAGGGGCGGTGTTTGCAACATCTGACCAATCACAATGATGACTGTACCAGCAGCTGAGCGGCTGAGTTTACAATCCATTCATCCATCCATTTTCTTCCGCTTATCCGGGGGCCGGGTCGCGGGGGCAGCAGCCTTAGGAGAGATAACGGTCAGCCTATTTGAAGGCAGGAGGAAAAGCTGACAAAATGTCATTTGTGTGAGTTACCAGACTTATCAATATCACAGCTCTATAATTTTGACTTGGGAGAATTGGGTATTTCAATAAATTAATGTCCAAATGTGCGTAACACAGTCTTGGTTTTCCTTCTTTCAGCTGCAGCTCAGATGGTGTTTAATGGTCTGAGAACAAGTAAAGAATAATCACAAAAACAGAATTCAAATGTAGGCTTAGTCTACATGCGACCACAAGTACAAATAAGTGTCCCAATTTATATATTAGTGCTTATAGAACAACAAAATTGTTGTAAAATTGCTTGCAGCCAAAAGATTAAAAAAAAAGTTAAGGAATAAAGCTGCATCAAAAAACCTGCATTTATTACTGATGATGCTAATTCAGGAAACAAAAAGCACTTCAGACACTTTTTTCCAAAGACTTGATTGGTCATTATGTGGTGATTTCATACCAGTTGATCTCCTGCTCTGGTGCAGGTTAGGTCCACAGCGTGAGTAACCATGGAAGTGAACGACCTTTGTAGTACAGAAAACCCAGGGTTAACTCCAAAGTTACCTGGATAAAATCCTGGCCTCAAGGCCTGATGTCAGACAGCTGGCTAGGCCTTTCTTAGCTCCGCCTACAGACACAAACTGACAAAAGGATGCTCCCAAAGATTTTTGTCTTCTTGCTGCTGTGTTAGTTCTCATTGTGTTTATCCTGTGTGTTTAACAGAAAGGTTTTGATGTGTTCAACGCCTTGGACCTAATGGAGAATAAAGTGTTTCTGGAGAAGCTCAAGTTTGGGATAGGAGATGGAAATCTGCAGTATTACCTCTACAACTGGAAATGTCCCCCTATGGACCCTGATAAGGTCAGTCTGAGGTGATGATCATCAGCACACCAGCTATCAGTCGGCATCCTCCAGTGTTCGGTGATAACACTCCATGACAAATGAAGTGGAAATTGTCTGTTGTTCAGATCTCAGTAAAGCTGCTTCTTGTGCATTATTCCAGAACTTCACAATCAAATACGTTGGTAGCTTTGAAGGCAAACCTACAGAGGCTTGTTAGGAGAAATCATCCTGTGACATGCTGAAAACCACGTACAGTCAGAAATCTGCAGGTCTTAAATTTACAAATATTACAACCTCAGATAAACCACAAAACATATTACACTGTCACTGTTTTGGCAAACACCTCATGCCAACCATGAAGCACGGTGGTGGAGGGGTTATGATTTTTGCACTTGGTTTGCAGAAACAGGACCTGCAGTTATTGAGTCAACCATGAGCTTCTCTGTATACCAAAGTATTCTAGAGTCAGATGTGGGGACGTCTAACAACTAAATTTTGGTCCAAATTGGGTTATGCAATAAGACAATAATCTGTTACACAGCAGCAAATCTACAGCAGGATGCCTGAAACAGAAAAAAATCAAGGTGTTGAAATGGCCCAGTGAAATGCTGTGGTGGGATTGTAAAGCAGTATGGTGCAGACACTGTGGAATGTTTTGGTCTTTATTGATTTGAATTTGGTTGCATCAGCATTAGCTCTGTTTAGGAAGCCAAGTCTCTATTTTTAGTAACCATGTGGTCGTTACAGTTATAAAATCACTTTTCACCATCCAAACACCAGTAATGTCTGTGCTTTAGTATAACTCAGTCCATGTATGCAATCAGCTACGTGAACAGCAAATTATTTCTGAAATGACAATAATAATCCTTAAAAATGATTTGAGGATATACATATAGCTTGAAGTCTCTGTTAAGAGTGGAGATGTCATCTGACAATAATTGGTGATTTCATTTATTACTATATTTTAATGTTTGATATGTATATAAACAGTACTTTGATGACAGCTGTGTCTGCAGGTTAAAGCTGCTTACAGCAGGTCTATAGCGGTTCACTTATTTGCATTCTCTTTGGCTCAATGTGTTTTAATTTCTGTAAATGTGCAGAATTTAAACACGTACATTAGATTATAAAAAAAGCTGTGATGTGTGTGTTTCAGGTTGGTCTCGTCCTTCAGTAGCAGCTCTCTTCACGGCAGCTGCAGAAACTCTGGAGGTTCTCAGCGACCTCTGGATAATTCCTTACCTAGACACACAGGTGGCCCGAGCTAGACAATGAGAACTACGACAGTAAATCCAACCTGGTGACCGGGTGGTGGTTTCACTCGGCACTTGTATCATCGAGAACATTCTCAGTTCACCTGAAGGTGAAAACTCTTAAATCCATCAACATCCTGAATGTGAAGTCATGCTATGCCTGAGATACTCATACAACACAATGCTCCTGACATGCGCGCTCACATTTAAAACACACCAGTCTGACACTCGAGGATGCCTTGACTTTGTGAATTCTGTTTTAGTTCTTCTTCCTCAGTAGACAGTAATGGACTGGCATGTCATTTAACTTCACTTACATGGAACTATGTAAATGATAATCAACAAGCAAGACCTGACATAATTAACAACCGCTGTAATTTTATTTATCCTGTCTAAAGTTATTGTTCCTTTTCCCCCGCTCCAGCTGCACTTATTATTGTTCCTGTTTCATATCAGTGTGGTCAGTCGAGTGTCTCTGCTGGCTGTTTTGGGTCTCAGTAGAATTAGAAACGCTGATCTTAACTTTTAAAGGACAAACTGCAAACACTGGAAGGACAAAAATGGGGGAGGGGGAGGGTCATTTAAGGATTCATCCCACTGGCACACTGATATGTGTTTTTTTGTTAAAGAACAGTTAACTGTACATTTAAAGGCAGATCATATTTATTCACACAGTGTGAGTTTTGGGGTTTGGGAGGGCTGATCCAAAGTATACTCCTCATGAGTCTTTGAGTTTGTTCAACATGTTTTTGTTTTGTTTTGTTTTTTTTAATGAAGAATGTATTGAAGAGATGAAGCACAATTTTTGAGTTCTTCAACATTAAAAAAGGGGGTCCTAATTTAAAAGGGTTAGATTTCAAAGTGGATGGATTGCAGTAAAATCTGTACAGCCGTGGTTTTTACACAGGATGGGAGCTGTTTTCACATTCTAAAGCTGTTTCTAGAGCTGGTATTTTTAATACATTAAAACAACACGTATGGTTATACACTCTTTGTAGTAACAAACCCAGTGTAGGGTTGTTTGCATGTCAGTGGTGTGCTGTCCAGTTAGTAAAGCTGTTCAATTAGAAGTAATAGGAGATGGCCTGGTCAGTGCACAAGCAGGGCAGTGAGAATGACACCAATGAAGGCAGGAAAAAGTCAATTTTATTTGGATTTTATACACACACAAAAAGTTTGTGTTTAGAGGCAGGTTTATAATGTTAAAAAAAAAGGTTTATTTAATTTGAAAGGACTCTCAGTTCAGCAGTGTTTAAAGCAAACAAAGCACATCTTTGGTTTAGTCACTGCCACTTGCAAAGCAGCTACTTGTTCAGAAGTAACACGACAAAGGAATCATTTAAGGGTGGGTGCAGAGACTGAGTGAACAAAAGCCTGCAGAAGTAATGACATCAGCTTGAAATGTGTCTTCTCCTCCAGATCCACTTTGATTGGCTTCTGTAGATTTTTTTTTTTTTTAACGTT
>VUQJ01013186.1:5178-15345 GCA_015108635.1 Andinoacara biseriatus
TACATTCTTCGACATCCAACATCTCGATTGACATCAAAACAACTAGTAGCTCAGTGTTACAACATGTGCAAGAAGCAACTGCTATCACAACTAGAGATTAAGTACAACACAAATTCTTTTGCAAGGGGGAGTCAGGATGTCAGGTCAAGTGGTAGATATAAAACCCTGCTGAACCAAGGCAACATGGAGGGAAGTTATGTAAACCACCTAAGGTGTGCTCTGCTCTCAGTAGGAGGGGAAAAATATGAGAACAGTATCCCCCACCAAAGCTGGAGATAGAGCAATATTGGAAGAGCATATCGTTAGCCTAATAGCACAATGGCCTAAGTCATATTTTGCCCAAAATTGAGATATCTATCTAAATGAATCAGCACTGTTAGCAGAGTAGAATTAGGCAGGCATCTCAAAATATGCCAAAATATGACTTAGGCCATTATGCTATTAGGCTAACGATATGGGAGAAGGATGTAACATAACAACATTGCTGAGGGTCTAGTGGATCTAAGAGCAGACTACAGCAACCTCCCTGAACACGATCCATCACAGCGGCAGACATCCAAGAAAGAGTCTCAAATAAAACGAGTTGGATAGCATTAGGCCCTGACATGATTCACACCTACTACATTCCATGAACATCTGGCAGCACAAATGAACAGGCTGCTAATTGGCTAAGATGCACCCAGAATGGTTGGTCAGGGGTTGGACAGTACAGTGGGACCAGTCGAAGCACAACATGGAAGCTCCTGTCAGGCATCATAGTGGCTAATATGAACAGGCACATCATCATCAGCCACCTCCTCTACATGGATGACATCAAGCTGCTGTATGCCAGGAGTGAACAAGACATTGATTCACACCAATAGGATCTATAGCAATAACATCGGAATACCATTCGGACTGTAGGAGTGTAGTCGGATGGTAACAACAAGAGGGAAGGTAGTCAGAACTGAAGGGATTGCACTACCAGAAGGCAACATTGCAGATACTGAAGACAACTACAAGTACCTTGGAATCCCACAGGCAAATGGGAACCATGAAGAGGCCGCCACGAAAGCTGCAACCGCCAAATACCTGCAGAGGGTAAGGCCGGTCCTGAGGAGTTAGCCAGTTAGCCAGTTGTTAGATACCCTGCTGAGATAATAAATTGTCCAAAGGTGGCGATAGATGCCACTGAAATCAAGACAAGAAAGCTCGCTACCATGTATGGAGGTAAGATTATATCATTTAATTAAGTCACATCTCATTGCATTACATTCTGTCCCCAAAAAAACCCAAAAAACAATGCAAATATGCAAAGGACAGAGATCAGGCAATAGGATGCAGGGAGAAGCCATGAGCAATTTGTTTTATTACTAACCTCTTCCATGACTGCTGAATTTCCCACAGTCTTATCTTCAAATAAAATTGAACAAACACAAAACGAGTGCCCCTGTGGACTTTTCAATCTTGTGATTGTGTTATTTGGCATCACTAACACCTCCAAGGGAGCAATTATTGGGCTGAAATTTTGCAGTTAGGGGGACAATTATCTGGTCTTTTCAGCCCATGAGGGTGATGTAATTAATTGCAGTTTTATTATTGTGTCCAGCACTAGAGAACTCTGTGCAGTCCAGTAGTAGCAACAGCGGTAGCAATTTAGGTCATGGACACAAACTACAGTACATGGATTGTAAAGACAGCTTTATAATAGAAATGTAATAGCTGTTTTTTTCACAGATTAGATGACTTTGAGGACCACTAATTTTAGGGTTGCCATATTCAAAAGAATGAGAAGAATGAAAAAAAAATACATGGAAACCACTGTTTGCTTTGCACTTTTGAGTTTAGGGAGCAAACATAAAAATCCTGAATGGATGCCGGTGTCGAGAGAAGATCACATTAGGACACAAACTGTGTCCTGTACTGAATGGCAAATAATGTACTTTTACTGATCTTTCCCTAATTAGATTATTATTAGTGACATCTGATATTTGAATTAAAGACTTTATTGTAGTCAACATATTTAAATTGATTATTAAGCTTTGTTGAGATGAGCAAAAATGAAACATTCCCAAACCTCGAGCTATTAACGATGCATGAAATTATTTTCTAAAATAGAAAAATCATGTCGAAATGTGCAAACATTGACTGGCTAGCCCCAACTTGATTTATGGCTGAGAGAGAATTAATTGGTTTCCAATGGGGAAAAATTTACTTTTACCCGTCACTTTTAGCCTCACTTGTGTCCGTAAAGCTGGAGAAGCAATTCTTCATGAGAAAAATATGTTGACATTTTTTTTCCATCTCTGTTTGCATTAATCAAACCAAATCTCTCAAATGAAACTGTCAGACAACTTGTAAGTTCAGAACCAGAAAAACAGTAAAAGGAAGTTTCCAGAGTGGGTTTTTTTACGAGCAGAAATTTAGTGATTTGCTAAACTGATGTCCGTCAGGTCACTGATTTATTTTCTCTGTTTTTACTCGTCTGTCAGGCTTCCGTTTGTGTCTCCATTCATTTCAGTTCAAGTTCATGACATCCCTGATATGTGCAAAGAAAAAAAATGGTCCTTTTCAAACATGAACATCTGACACTGCAGCAGTCATCCAGATGTTCACTGTCCCGGGGTTGGAATGTGCTGCCATGTGAAGCCCCATAAGAAGACATTCATTAAAGGATTAGGGCCCACACTTTGTACTGACGCATGAATGAGGGCAGCTGAAAGGAGAAGAATGAAATGATCAAAATGATATTCAAGCCCCATTTTGCGCATGAGTGGAGATGCTGGCGGTGTAAGTAGCGACAATCAAAACAAAGTGCAAAGATCCTCCCTGTTCTGAGGCAGCGCCATGCTGGCAAAGACAACATCGGAGGTGGAATCTTGCTGAGGATAAGCCTCTTCGGTGCACTTTTTCATGTCATGTTTTAAGGTGTCAAACAGGCTGAGATCAAAGAAGCCATAACAACTCCGGGTTTCTTTTTAATGGAGCGGTGATCGACAAATTCTCAATAGGCGAGAAAGACGCAAGTTTCTGGAGCAGCAAGTTATTCAGAAGATGTATTCCGAAATTAATTCAGTAAGGCAATATTTCATGGGAATCTAATCTTCCAGGGTCTTCCAGTAAGACCTCATTTTCAATATAAGATGCCTGAGTTCTCAAATAGTTCATTCTTTGGGGTCCTTAAACTGATCTTAAAGTGGTTCGGCTGTAGTTCCAAGCCAAACAAAGGCATTACATTTCTTTGCTTGTTTATTGAAACTTTCAGTAATAGGCAATTTGGCAGCAACAGAAGGAATCCTCAGCCGAAAACCATAAAAGTGTGCAGTATGTGTGGTCTGGTGCTGCCGTTGCAGTGAACTCCAAAGAAGCGAGAGGAGCAGGGCCAGAGTATTTCCCGTAGCATAACACATGCCGACAGCAGGCAGACATGGCAAACTGGACTTTCCTTGTTCTCACACTCTGTGCCAAATTGGAGAAAATTCCTCCAGTGGCAAATATCAATTACTCACTTTAAACAAACATCCAAGTCTTTTAAATATCAACATGGTGCGTGTGTGTCTCTCTATAGGGCATCTGATACGGGGAGACCACACACACGGGGTTGCCTTTCAGTATTGCTTTTCTCTCCGCAGTCACTTTTTTCCCCCCTCATTTATACTCCAAACATGCTTTCTTTGACAGAATCAGAATGAATTTTCTTCTGATCTTAATCAAGGTAAGAGGAGAAGACGTCCACTTCTAGGCAAAAAGAAAGGCTGCATTTCCCTCCTGTGATTCCGCCTGATGCTGTCGAGCCGTACTCAGCCAATTTGTTGAACAGTCGTGTCACATAAAGCGTCGGCAGGAAAAAAAAACAAACACATCCATCATTTTCATGCTAAAAAGTCTCACTTGCAAATTGCACATCAATGAAGTAAGTCCGACTGCATCGCCTGGCACTGACCCATCTGGTCCAGATATACTGGCAACATCAAATGGTCAGCTTCAACCTTAACAAATATGAAACTGCAGCCACAAAGCCACATGGTCCTTGTAAAGCTCTGCACATTAGACATTAAAGTGTATAGCTGACGTGGGTGGACTGCACAGCTTGTGGTACAGAAAATTCAACTCAGTGTCAAGCACATAAAAATCTGCAAAAGGAGGGAGAAACCTGCTGCTAATAATTTAAAGCTTTGGATGAGGCAAAACCACAAGAAGATGATGTTTTATTGGCTCTCTGTGAATGTAAAAACAGTCTGTAGGCACAAAAGAACACACAGTATGAAGCATGCTACATCACTGGTAAGAATGCTTGTTATGACAGTGATTTGAGTGGCAAATTTCTATTTTCTAAACCCATCTTTGTCCTAGTAAGATAACAATAACAGCAATATCTTTATAAGATGCATTTAGACCACAGAAAACCAAACAATAAGGCAAAACTACAAGGAAGCCTAAATTCAAATAAAATTAGGATGAAGTTAAACTGGTACGAGGTGCAGCAAAGTAAAGCTGTGTGCGAAAGAAATCCGAAAGAAATTTGTTTTTCTTTGCATTAAACTGGCAAAACTGACAAAACCTAAAACCTCATTCAGAGATTACAGGTATCAGAAATACATTATTTACATTATCTTGAAGAAATGTATTTATTTTACTGCTCTGTGCTGCTATTTATTTCTAGCAGCTGCACATTGGTGCTCTGGAACTTTAAACTACATGCAGTTAAACATTAAAGGCTCCTCAGTCCCATAGCCTAATAAAGGAGACATGAAAATCACTCTAGTTTGTTGCCAGGTGCAAAGTGAAATTAATTGCATTGACTGAACAGACTTAGCAGCTGTCGTTTGCACATTTTCTGTATCATATTTGGAAATTCCTGTGACAGTGAGACCCACGGCATGTGCTGCTATAACTTTCCGCGGTGCTAGTAAGGTATGGTTTAACAAGTTTCACACATCAACCTTATTCCTTTGGCGGGGAATCGCTGTCACACTTAAAGCACACTGACATCAGTGAAGATGTGGCACTTCAAGTTCATTTTAAACAGTAAATATAACCACAGGGTTATGTGTACAGTATAAAGGCATTTTCACCATAGTTCATTTAATCTGGTCTGAATCAGTTGGTGAATTTGTAACTTTTTCCTGTGGTTTGGTTTCTCTTCACAAAGAGAAAACTCCAAACCAAAGTGCAAACCACGTGAGAACATTCAGTCCACTTATTGGCCAGATGTGTCTGGAACGAGAGAAACTAAAGTAAATACAGGAATACTGGGTTCTGGACTAGTAGATAACATGGTGTAACGACTAAAACTTTTATTTGGATCTAACAAAACTAAATAAAATGACCAAAGTGAAGATTATAAGATATGTTAGTAAATCAGCAATAAAAAAAAAAAAATCAGCATATATGACTCAGGAGCTGAGCTGTTCATCTCTAAAGGAGCAAGCAGTGTGTGTTTTACATCGGGGAACACTTGGCCCAATGCAATCTCTGATGACCTGACCACACCCACTGAGCACCTGTAACACGAAAGACAAAGACAACCTGGACATGTGTGTGTGTCCTTTTTAAATAGACTCAAGAGAACAACTAAATTAATCATTATACATACAACGAAATACTGGTATAAGTTGTATTAAAAGTTAAAGTTCTATATTGTTATTGACATCTCCTGCTGTGTTTCACTGGAGAAAACGATGAGCAGAAAAAAAAAAAAGAAATCCAAAAAGGGGGCGCACAATAGAAGGATGAATGGCATGCAAACAGACAAACTGACGGTAATGATTGTAGAAGAAATACAGACACAGACCAGATTAAACACAGGTGAAACTTTTAATGCAATATGGATGCACCTTGTTAACCGTAAGCTAGCTAGCGCTAACATTAATTGGTAGCTCCCCAAGTCTACCCATGTCTCAGATAGTTGTTTTGTGGCTGATATAACATACTACTATTATTTTAATTTTATTGCTATTTTTATAATTATTGGCAGAAAAGACTAACTCGCCTTATTGCTAGCTATGATGAGGTGATATTAATCGCGAACTCTAAAGCTGTACAGATGTTAGCAGCTCCACATGCTTTAACTTATTGCACGCAATTCCTTCATTAGAGGAGGGTTTGTGTGTGTGTGTGTGTGTGTGTGTGTACGCCTGTATGTGTGTGTGAAAGCTATTGTGAAAAGGAGTCAAAAGTCCACCACTCACCAGGAAATTGAAAACATCGGGGAGTTTTCACATAGGAAGGGGAAAGCAGGCTTTGATTTCTTCAAGTGTTGACAGTGCAAGGACACCTTATCCAAAAACCTCCCTCCCAATGGCTCCTTGAGCAGCACCCAATGCCACGAGGACTTCAAAAGAACTGCAGGTCATTAAGTTTAATGGCAGCACAATGGGAAACACTGATATGATGCAATTCCTTCATTGATCATTCACTATTGTAATTCTGACCTGGAGGAGAAGGGCAATGGCTTAAGTGTAATGAGCTCCAAAATCTCCGTTTACTGTTTAAATTATAGACAAACATGAGATCCAGTTGTCACGCTATAACTATCAAACAGTTGTTATTTGAACTTTAGGGTTGTGGAAACCCACCCTACTGTAAATCCAAAACAAATCTTTTTGTGGTGTGGTAGTCAGTGGCTGATTTAAGGCAGGCAGCAAACAGGAGGCTGGAAATACCACACGGTGAGAAAAAGCTCTCAACTGTGAGAATAGAGATGAAGTTAGGTTTTCATATCAGGATAATACGAGTCATATGGCAAGAAAAAGCCACCAGCAGTCCACACTAGGGATTGATGTGGAGGGGAGAGTGAGGGAGTGAGAGATGATGGCAGCGCAGTGTTTTTCTAGTGCTTGTTGCGAAAACAGACAAGGATTCAGCACAAGTAGCAGCCACTCCATAATGTGTGGTTTTTAGAACCACTGCTGACTATATATTCAGACACTGTGTGTCAGAATAGACTACCACAATCAGCCCAATGCGATAAGCGTCTGTTTTGTCAAAATGTCTGACAACTGGAGTTTTAAACCCTGTGCTAATTATGACGCCGGTTTAAATAAATACAGTTTCAATGCATTTCTTTTCACCGGGAACAGCCTACCAAAGGGTCCCGAAGGTTCAAGAAAAACCCTAATTTCCTTGCATATGTCTTTAATAATATTAGCTTTAAACTAGCAAAGCATTTTTATGTTATCTAGAGAGTGTCCAAAAGTATAGGAAATAGCTGCAAAGGGATTTAAAGGGACTTTTGGCTGCTTCTTTTAGAGATGGCCACAGCAGATTACCTGCCTCCATCTCACCCTATCCTTAGCATTCTCCTCTGTCACACCAACCCGCTGCATGTCCTCCTTTGCTACATCCATGAAACTACTCTGTGGTCTTTCTTGTTTCCTCCTGCCTGGCAGCTCCAGTAAATCCACTGTCCCTCCTCTGCACATGTCCAAATCATCTCAGCCTTGCCTCTCTAACTGTCCAAACTGTCCCTCTGATGTATTCATTTCTAATCCTGTACCTTCCGGTCACTCCCAATGAAAATCTGAGAATCTTCAACTCTGCCACCTTCAGCTCAGCTTCACCGACTCCGAACCCTACATCACAGCATGTCTCACTACTGTCTTATAAACAACAAAACATGAGCTAAAACATATTTTTTAAATGCTTTACTTAAAAAAAAAAATCACCTCAGCTGTTCATTGCAGTGTTGGAAGCTTGGCCTCTGTAGCCACATGCCAAAGTCCTCCAGAGCAAGGCATTCAACTAATTCCTCACTGCAAGGCTTGCCACAACTGGTGTGTGAAAGAGTGGCACTAATCTATTTCATGCAGCCCATTCCTACTATCTAAATGTTTAAGTACTATGTTTCTACTTTTTGCTGATGAAGCAACCAAAGTTCCCCTCGTAGAGTAATAAAGCTTCATTTTTAGCTTGTGATTAAGTTTCATCTCGCTTGCAGCAAACTCATGAGGGGGAAAACCCCGACAACCTAACTGCATGCAATGCATTATCAGCTTGTATTGCCCCGAGAACAACATTTGTTGCATCACTTCACATTTTTGCATGATGACTGCTGTTTTGAAAGGAATACAAAAGGCCGGGACAAAAGCAAAGGCTAATTGCTGTGTGGGATGGGAATAAAAGTTTCACTGACACTGAGGGGAACGTGTAAACTGGGATAAAGGAGGATAACCATAAAACCTGAGCTACCAGGGGCCTTTTTGACCCTTTAAGCTCTTATGTCATGTATAGTGATAGAGAATGAATGCAGGCACACATGCATTCCTCACTTTCCAAAAATATGGTGCTGCTAAATGAAATACAGTGGTTGCCCTTGAATGCTAGCCAGATACTGGGTTGCTGGGAATAAGTCTTTTTTGGAAATCGTTCTTTGAGTAGCAGAAGCTTTAGAGGTGCCGGGTTCAGTAGTTGACTTAGCTAAGCTGAAGCCAGCTCTTGCTGCTGCTACATATTCACTAGGCTTTGTAGAAGTCTTTTGAGAATGATTGATCATAATTCACTAAGCTGGCTTATTGCAGCACTGATGTAACTTCCCTTTTCACGCTCAGTGATCACATTCACAGTTGACCTTTTATTGCCAAGGAATTGTTTCCAGAGATTTTTTTTAACCACATTAAAATTCAAACATGTAGGGTTTACATAAAATGCAGCCAGGAGGACAAAAAGGCAAACAGACAGCTGATCCAGCAAATCAGGGATCTGCTCTGTGATTCACGCACACCTGCTTCATCCAATAGTGAGCTGGACAAATGAGAAGCAGTCAGAGGATCCTGGCTCATGTTTAGCTCGAGGGGTGCTGAGAATGACTGAACAGCAGGATTTTGACATGGAGTAAATCTAAGAGTAAAAAGAATGTGCACTGTGCAGCAGAAGAGCAGGTGCCTTAAAGAGTTATATTAATAAATATTTCCATACAAGTTATTTGAAAGCTGAATGCATTTGTAGCAGATTCTTGCAGTCTTTCTATGCTTTGCACATTCAGACATTGCTTAAAAACGCATTTTCATCAGCTTTTATCTACATATTTAATTAACTTGCTAATTGTTTTTATTGGGATTCACTTTTTTTGTTTCAGTTTCATTATCATTAAAACTGCATTCATTGGTTTTTGGGCTACTTGGTGGGCCAGGGACGTGTCTAAAAGGGGTGCTATATGATTGGTCCCCTGTTGCCCAGCTACATTACAAAAAAAAAAAGCATTACAGTGTTATAAGCTGTGACCATAGACATATTGTACTTTTAACGCTTTAAAACATGTTAGCAAACTACTAAATAGATTCATGGTAAAAAAGAAAGTACATCCTCCTTAAATGTTAAAGTTTTATGCATCAGTGAATGATAAAATAACACCTCATACCAACTGTCAAGCATGGTGGCAGAGGGATGACGGTTTGGGTTTATTTTGCAGCCACAGGCCTTGGCTCCTTGCAGTCACTGAGTTGACCACAAACTCCTCTGTATACATGAGATTGCCAGTCTGACAGCTAAAGCTTGGACAAAACCAGAGCGTGCACCAAGACAATGATTCCAAGCAGCGCAGTAAATCTACAATAGAATGACGTAATCAAGGTGTTGCAATGGCCCAGTCAATGTCCAGACCGCAACCTGATTCAAATGCTGCAGTGGACCTTAAGAGAATGCCAGCAAACCCCAATAAACTGAGGTATTGTTGTAATGAAAAGTGGGCCAAAATTCCTCCGCAATGACAGAGTGACTGATAAAGTCATTTTATCACGAGGTTCACTTAGCTTTTAGTTTTTGTCAAATAAATAACAGTGTAATATGTCATGTCCTGTTGTTCATCTGAGGTTGTATTTACCTAATTTTAAGACCTGCTAAGGAACAGATAATTTTTATTATGTCCTGAGGGTGTAATCTTTTTTATTAAGACTATATTTCCATATGCAGTAGACTCAACGAAACATTGCCAATGGGAGCGCAATGATAGCTCCAAAATGCTACACCAAGCTAAAGGTTCATGTAAAGTCAGGTGGTCTCGTTTAGTTTTAATTAATGTGGTCATCAGAGTACTTACTGGGCCTTAAAATGAACCATGGCAAGTGTGTAGAAGAAAGCCCTTTTTGTGTTTGTGTGTTTTTTTATTCTTAGTTGTGTATTTACTGTACTGTGCGAGAGTGTAAAGGTTGGATTGCTGCCTGGATGCGATCAGCCAACAGCAGCTGTGTT
>VUQJ01013188.1:10496-21553 GCA_015108635.1 Andinoacara biseriatus
GCTAAAGTGCCAAAAAACTACAGTTCCTCCTATGACCACTTGGGGCAGGTTTCAAACGTGAGTCAAATTATATAAAAGCCTGGCACTGAATACAATTTTAGCCTCTATAGCTAATTTAATCCTTATATAACAACTGCACGCAGTAAATTTTTCTCTAACTCACCCATTTCGATTTTGTTAAGGATGAAAGTCGGATAAATCTGATTGACAGGCAGCTGTAGGAATGGTCTGTCCAAAGACTTTGCACTTGTCTTTGCGTTTTGGTGTTTTACTGTTGTGAGTGCATTACACACAGTCTGTGGGTGCAACCTGCTAAACAACCCACCTCCACCCCCAAAAAAACATGATAGCAGCCAAAATGCTAACACCGAGGCTTTAAATGGTTAACTAGATAGTGCTGTCAATCTTTTATATACTGTCTATGATATAAGCAGCCAAAAATCACCCTGAGAGCTTGGACATCTGGAGCCTGTTCTGGTTGCCATGCTGTGGAGGTTTTCTCTCCAACTGGTAGGAGACCCAAGGGGATTTTGTTTACACTCTCAAACTGAAGTCTATTGCAATAAACAGCAACCTCTTCTTCTGTATATTTTATGAAAGTAGACTAGCATAAAGCCAGTTTTGGGGGCAAGTGAACCTGATGCAATGAAAATAGGAGTTGAATACATTTTACAGTTCATTACTGGGAGTTTAATCACATATTTGTATAACTCACCATAACCATTCTCTGCTTAATTTAATCCTTCTTGACTCCCTTTTTTCATCCTGCCTGCTGTGAAAGTGTGTCCAGGTAATCCATTTATCAGGCATCTACTCTCACCTGTCTGACGCTTGTATAGCGTATGTAAAAGAGTGATTTGTTGCTCAATACAGCAACACTGTCATCCCTGGCCCAATTCAAGGAAATATCATATGAGGCACACTATTTAAACTTCTTCAGCCTCCATACAGTCTGACTACCAGCTGCTTTGCAACCCACCTCCACCACCCCAACATACTCACTCTAGGCTCGGCTGCCTCGTGTCGTCCTCGACCACCACTGTCCCCACTTGTTTCTCCCTAAAGTCATGGAGGAAGCAGTGGAAATCTGTGCTGGGGCATGGATAGCATGTATGGTAGGTACACGCCTACCACTTTTTCAAATGGGCCACGTCAAGGTGGACTAGTCAAACTTTAGGGATCAGATGTGCTCTGGGATGGATAGCGACCTATTGTTTTCCATGTACGCAAGTGGAAGAGTGGGCATAGACATACCCTTTTGCTTCTTTCAAGCCGCTCCCTTAAGGGATTGCCGCATTGGATGGATCCTCAGATTTGATTTGGCGCACACTCCCAGAGATTTATGCGTATGAGGCAACCACTAGGCTATAGAGGCATACCATTGAAGCTAAATGGCTGCAGCTGGAACAGAAATCCTGCTTTGACCAAGCGGTGCTGACAGAACTACCAAATCAAAGTAGTTTTTCCCAACACTGCATACACAATCACACAACAGACCAATTTTTCCCATTTAATACGACGCAGTCGCAAAGTTATTTTGCACTGGTGTATTTTCTACAGCGATTTACAGTTTCTTTTGTTAGGTTATTCCTTCATTGGCAAGGGGTCCCCACAGTGGATGGATCCGCATATTTGATTTGGCTCAGATTTTCGCGCCGGACGCCCTTCTTGAGGCAACCCTCCCAAGCACAGTCTAAACAAGATATCTTTTCCATGTGAGGCAAATGTGTTACCGCCACAGCTCCTTTTGTTACATTCCCTCAATTGGACAAAATTCTCGAAAGTGACTGGAGAAGTAGCCTAAACTTCACACTGGGGTTCTAATGTGTGGTAATGTGCAGATACCTCGTGATTTCCATGTCAATTCTCAGTCGGGACTCCACTCGTCTTGTGTGTTTGTTTCCTTTTCTGCACAATGGGGTTTAGAACAGCGCAGAAACACAAAGTGAGATATTTCACCTCATATTCATTGTTTCATGAATCAAAAGTGCTGGAACAGATAACCAAAATAATGGCAGCACCGTCTTAACACTTTCTTCCCGTGGACAGAAGAACTTTAGCCAAAAACAAAAACAGTGTGTTGTGCGCAGGAGGCGTGCACACTGCACAATCGCAAACTGCAGAGCTTTTAATTTCAGCCAGCAGAAACCATTTAATCTTAGGTGTCATCAAAGCAAAGCAAGGAAGCGGAGAGGCCACACAGCATCTGTAGCAAACCAATTTACACACAATCCTACCTGAGCTGAAAATAGCCCAGTGAAGCACATTTTGCTGCTTAACTACACAAAATAGAATATTCAACGTATCAGGTTTTGATACAGGTGGCAAGTTATCAAATTACCTTGGCAGCCTCACTGTATTTTAAGTCGCTTAATATTATACAGAAAGGCAAATTGAATAATGTGTCCATTTATATTTTGCTCAAGGGAAGCAAAAGCAATTTATCCACACTGCATAAAAGTAACTCTCTTTGAATACGGTGGCTGTTGATGCATTGGGCCTTTTCTGAAAGCTGTAAAACCATTCCGGCCTTCTCTGCTACAATAGATGCATAACTTGTCTAAACAGGCACTCCAACTCCAAGCTGGAACACAATGGAGCCGCGTCCCTTCAGATATATCTGGTAGTTCCTGAACTACCTTTATTTTGAAACAGACAGCACTGCTTAAACACTGCAAGCGTCAAAAGGCGAGGCTGAAAAAGACAACTCTCCGCCGTGAAGCATCAGGCATAAAGAAGTAAATAAAGAAAAAGCAATAAAGTCAGTCCACAAGCTTCAGTTCTTAAATCTCTGCCTACTATTCTAACTCAATACGGTTAGTATTTCAGCGCTTATGTTGGCCCTGATCTATAATTCAGCCGAGGGCCGATTCAGAGCACAACGTACTCGGTAAAAACTTGTATTACTTGTACACGGCACAAGAGGATGCTTTTTTTTTTTTTCTTCTTCCTTATTTTGAAAATGCTGAATAAAGTTTTGCTTGGTCATTAAAATTCTGTTTTGTGGAGTAAACAAAACGACTTGCTCCTCAAGCAACCTGCCAGCCAACGCTGCTACTATGTAGCAGAGTAAAAAGAGAGTCTGTGGGTGACAGTAAGGGACTGTATATATATATTCATCACTGTCATAAATATATAAAACCACATCAGAGCAATAAAGGGACACATTTAAATGGTAAACAAACATTTGCACCATTGCGAGATAAAACTGCTGATTCAATACAGCCCTCCTGAATTGTTTTCTGCCAACTCTGCAGGTGTGTGAAAGAGTCTCCTCTTTTTTTCTTTTTGTTGCTGGGCCATTTAAATGAATCAGTGTCATGCATGGCTGGCGCCATCAAGACTCGATGAATACTTTTGCACATGAAAAGCGAAGGTGGGGAAGAGGTGGCGGTGAATCCATTAGCCTCGCTATGTCTCACTGACTCCATTGTTTTACTCCGTTTCCCAGCAGCAGAGGATTCACCTCTGCGATGCTGCTGCTGCGGAGGAGAGAGGAGGCGATGAAAAGTGCGAGCCCGGACCACACGCAGATTTGAATGCCAGAGCAGTCAACAAAGCATGGAAATGAGTGCTTGTTGCGGTTGCGTGGGCGAGTGGGTTGAGAGGATCTGGGGTGGTATGTACTGTAAATTGTAATTCACTTTGAAGGACTGAGGTCACTGTGATCCAAGAGCATGCATAAGACAGGCTAGGGACTATTTTGCTATGGAATCACAGCAGCCATGACACCTATAAAAACACAGACATCCTAAGCTACAAGCCCTCAGTAATTATTTCTATCAATATTACATTATTGTTACATACCAGTAGTTATACAGGCCACATCCATTTCCCAACCCTACCTTAAATTTGATTTCTTGTGACGTTTCATGGTTACGATAATATTTTATTGATCAAAATTTGTCTTCTGACAGATTACAAATGCCACCTTATTTGCCAGCGACTGCCTGTCATCATTACATTTTCTTTTGTGGATGCTAGAATAATTTTGAGCCTCATCCTTCAATGAAACTTAAACAAAAAGCATCTAGCACTACGCCAACCCGTAGCCACTCAGAACATCATTCATATTGGATGATTCTGCAGTGGATAATTAAGTGCCAATGCATGACACACTGTGTACTCTGTATAGAACCAAGTGTGAGGGAGGAAGCCAGGGTGATTAATGGGTATGTCGGTCATTTTATTTAAATAAGGGTAAGCAAAGTTTATGTCCTGTCAAAACAGATCACACAGCATTGGCCGAAGGATGTCATCATTGCCCTTTTATTCTCTGTCAGTGTCTGTTATGTAAAACCTTCCAGACCAAGGAGGAGCTCATTAAATTTCTGGTTCAGATTCATGTGCTCTCCGAGTGTTTTTAACCTGACCAAACTCTGCTTCTGTCCCTACTTATACTGCACTCATTCTGCAAACTAATGGCTCAGTCACACTAGAGCAAAAATAGGACAGCAACGTCCTTGAAATAAGGAAAAATCTGCGGTTGTCCGGTGACTGCATCAAATCTGGTTGGAAGCAACCTGTCTTCAAACAATCGCAGTCTGACTCAGAGTGACTGGAGTCACTTTCAAACAGACCGGCGTCTAATATGCACTGCTCAAGAAAATTAAAGGAAAACTTTTAAATCACAGTTTAGCATCAAGTCTGTTAAACTGTGGGGATACTGATCTGGTCAGTTAAGTAGCAGAGGGGGTTGTTAATCAGTTTCAGCTGCTTTAGTGTTAATGAAATTAACAACAGGTGCACTCGAGGGGCAACAATGAGACAACCCCCCAAAGAGGAATGGTTTTAAAGGCGGAGGCCACTGACATTTTTTCCCTCGACATCTTTTCTAAAATAATTTTCACTAGTTATGCATTTGGCTAGGGTCAGTGTTACTGCTAGTAGCATGAGGTGATACCTGGAACCTACAGAGGTTGTACAGGTATTCCAGCTCGTCCAGGATATCTTAAAGATATCTTAAATGGAATTTTGACTAGTCAAAATTACAGTTCTAGATATCTCTAATTTAGTTTTGAATAGTCATTATTTGCTTTCAAGATATTTAAAATTAAATTTTCACTAGTCAAATCTATCCAAAAATAAATTTACGATATCTTGAAATATGGTGCCATTTAAGATGTCTTTAATTAGAATTATGACTAGTCAGAATAACAAACAAGATATCTTGAATTAACTTTATGACTAGTCATAATTAAATTCTAGATATTTGAAATGTGAGTTTCAGATAGTCAGAAATTCATTGAAGATATCTTGAACTGAAGTCGCCGTACACATCAATGGTAAATCTGACGTCTTTTCGACTAGTCAGAATGTAATTAGAGATATCTCAAATAGGCATTTTGTCTAGTCAAAATATAATTAGAGATATCTTAATTTACTAATACGTCTAGTCATAAATCAATTTCAGATATCTGGAATGTAAGTGTGGTGAATCGGATTAAATGTTGAAATGGCCTGCCATACAGGGGCCGCATCCTTCGAAGGCCCCGGCCTACGTGGACCAGGTCCTTCGCAGCCCACGAAGACCACAAAAGCCGGAAATGAGCGGCAGTGAATTTGGACGGTCTAGCCTTCGTATCAGCGTCACCTGCCCCCACCTCAGCGTAGCTCATGTGACAGTGCGAAGCACAGCTGTGGAAAAGCAGCTGGTTAAAAGGAAACCAAACTTTTGCGCCTTTTAGTGGTTTAATTTTAATTCTTTAATTCAAACTAAGCTGTTAAAACAAGCACAACACATTTCAACATCAAGAAATACAGCTGAGCGAATGATTATTTTCAAACTACATAAAGTGAGACATTAATGTTGAATAAAACTATCCAGATATGATGTTTAACTTTAATTTCAGGCAAGCCGATTTACTCAGAAACAAATAAAACACTGAAATAAACCAAATATCAGCCATTAGAGATCATCTGAGTGAGTTGTTTAACTTCCACTCAGCGGCGAAAGCCAGCAGGGGTTTGAAAAGGATGTACCGGGAATCGGGCCTTCTCTCCGGTTATAACGAGCCTCGATACCCCCCGTCAGCTGACAGCTACCGAGGTGAGCTGCTGCTAGAGCAACGGACAGCTCCGACTTTTTTGCATATAAGCGATATATTGATAAAACGAGCAGATATTTGAGGTTTAAACATTTACATTTTCACCTGAAAACATCTTAAGTTTATTTTGTGTCACAGAAGCAGTAATTTTTCAAACTTTTTGGCCGCTCTTGCCGGCCATTGCATGTTTGAGTTTTGATGCTCAATGAATCATGGGATATGGTAGGCTGCAAAGGATACACCGGACCCATCCTTCAAATTAAGCTAAAAGGAGGACGCATTTGTCGACCGCATTTGAAGGAGTCTTCGAATTTGGACAGCCTTCGTCGCCTCGCTGTGGCGTAATTGGCCTACAAATGCGGCCTTCGAAGGATGTGGCCCCTGAATTTGGACACAGCTGTGGTCGTTTCTCAATATGCATACTTGTGAAACGTCATCACTCTCAGCCCGAACCTGTTCCAAACCTAATGGGGCATTTCCATTCGAGACTGCTCGGCGCGTGTCGAGTCGACTCGTGGCAGTTTGACGCGGCCCGCGCCGAGCAGTCCCGAATGGAAATGCCCTATAAGCAAGCGAAGGTAAGTTCGCTGAAAATACCCGGATGTGTTCTTGCTCCGCCCCTTTCATCGAGTATGAGGACAAGTATCCCAGAATGCAAAACTCAAAACCAATGATGGTGGAATAGACCGGCTAAAACTGTGAGTAAATTTTGAAACATTACAGCTTCTGTGACACAAAACAAACTTTTACGGTGTTTTCAGGCGAGAATGTTAATGTATAAACATCAAATAAATGCTCAGTTTATAAAATTGCTTGACTGCTATAAAGTGCAGTCCGTTTTCGGAAATGTCCGCTGCTCCAACAGCAGCTGGCAGCTTGCCGGCCGGCTGAGGCTCACTATGCGGTGTGTATCGTTTTCAAAACTCCCGCTGATTTTCACAGCTGAGTGGAAGTTAAACACAGATATAATTCACTCTAACGGCTGATGTTTGGTTTATTTCAGTGTTTCATTTGTTCCAGAGCAAATCAATAAAACTGATATTAAAATATTTTACTCAGGAAGGAACCCGAGAGCCTTTTTACTGGGAACGGGAACATGGCAGCCGCATGTTGATGCTGGTAATGGAGATCGTGATCACTGATGGTTATGTTTTATAATGTTAATATGTATTTGACTGTATTCTGAACACCTGTCTGTAGTAAGGGGTGGAAGTGTTTGGGAATAAAAATCATTTTAATATTTTACCTGTGTTTTTTCCAGTAAGCAGCAGAGCTGAATATACATGTATAATGTTTTTATTCAGAAATGACATTTTTAAAACCAAGCAATCAGTAAATTTAAGCTGGAAGGTGATAGAAACACTGGAGCTGAGCTCAAGTACGCTGTTGTTACAATTGAGAAATATCCCCGTACTTGGGAAGTTCGGACTTGTAAAGTCCGCAAGTTCAAACCGGACAAGTCTGAACTTGTCAGGTACACAAGTTCGTACTTGCGTACTTGAGGTTTGAGAGACGGCCTGTGAGACAGCAGGGGACTGTCCAGTCAAATTTTGGGTGCGAAATCTTGAAGTTTTAGAGGTATATTCTGTGTAAATAAATCCAAATCTTGTAAATAATAATTTTAGTATTTTTTCCTCAAGTGATTTTATCATGCTTTTGCTAAGGGGCTTTCTTTCGATGCGATCACAGAGCTTGTGAAGAAAGACTACCTGGGCAGTGGCTACATAGTGTACTGTGACAATTTTTACACCAGCCCTCTCCTTTTTCGTCATCTGAGCCAACAAGGGTTTGGGGCGTTTGGCACTTACACCAGGGCAGGGTTGGGATCCCCGCAACCCAAGAAAATGCTCTAAACAAAAAATCAAAAAGAGGCTACGTGACGGTGAGATGCTCTTCGTCAAATAGATGGACACCAGGGAAGTGTCCATGTGCACCGCTGTCCATCCTGTTTACACTGGGGAAACTGTCCTGCGGTGGCAGAAGGACAATGATGGGCAGAGTCAGAGGATCCCCGTGCCCAGTGGCCGGATACAACAAATACATGGGGGGTTTGGATACCTCTGACCAGATGTTGGGAACAAACTCGGTGCACAGGAAAACCAAAAGATGGACAACGACTGTTTTTCAGCAGCTGCTGGACATTAGTGTCACAAATAGATTCATTGTGCACAAGGAGCTCAGCAAGGCACAGCAGCAGACACGCCAGGCTTTCCAGGAGGAGCTGAGTGCGCACCTAATCGGCTTGCCACCGACTGGCCCACCTCGTCCTCCCACTCAAGGCCACTTCCCTATCCCAACCCGCAAAACTGAGTGCACAAGAGAAAAGACAGCACTGGGAAGGCGAAAGTGCACTCTGTGCCACAGAAGCACACCTTGGATGTGTGATGTGTGTAATGTGGGCCTCTGTCTTCAGGTGGACAGGAACTGCTTCAGAAGCTACCACGGCTAAAAAACGCCTGGCTATTCACAAATGTAACAGCCTGTAACATGGACTCAGAAAGCTCCAGAAATGTACAACTGACTGAGTTGTTGTAAAATAGTTCAATCTGCACTTTTGAAGAATCCATAAAAAGAAAGTTGAAGAAAATTAAATTCCGTATTTTTTTCTTTTCTTCTCATAACATACAGTTTTAGGTATTTATTACATAGGAATGGTAAATACTTGACAGATTTTGAAAGTTCTACTTCTCCTGGAAAAAAAGGGTGTAAATTATTTAAACATAGGGCATTTTTTGACCCAATTATTGACAAAACTAGACAAGAAAGACCAGGCGTTTTATATCTATTATTATGGTAGTAAAAGGGTTAAACCATCAGCAGGATGTGCAAGGAGGAACAGGAAGAGCACTGCCAGAGCTACAAAATGACCTCCAGCAGCCACTGGTGTGAATGTCTCTGATCAAACAATCGGGAACAGACTTCACAAGGGTGGTCTGAGGGCCTGACATCCTGAGCCCTGTGCTCACTGTCCAACTGGTATTTGCCATAGAATACCACCCATCATCTCATTAGGAGAATGCTCCAACGTTTTCAGGCCCGTAACATACCTAACACAACATTGTCAGGCATGTGGGGGCCATACAAACTACTGAGTACCATTCTGAGCTGCTGCAATGAAATTTCAGCAAAAATGAACTAGCCTGCTGCATCATTATTTCCCTTTTTTGGGGTGTCTTTGAATTCAGCCCTCTGTAGGTTGATAATTTTAATTTCCATCAAAGGATGTGGCTTCCTTTCATTCCTAACATGTTACCCAGTCCATATGAGTGTTGCAACAGGCAACAACAAATTGCCAGTTTTTGATGATTTATCACAATTAATTACTCTATAATCACAAATTTTTTTTGATTTTGATTGCATGCAATTGCCAACTTGACCCCATTCAATTGCAAACTAGCAGCTTGACAGCAGAATGACTCCACCTTGAGTCGCTCTGGAGACGACATCTGGCTGTGAAGTTCATTGCACACAAAAACTAATTTTGGTTGTGCCACAGTCTCCAGCCACTGTTTGCCAAAGTTTAGATGCAACATAATGTGATATTGTAATATGCACATAAAAAAAAAAAATGATGTTAACAATTCAAAGTGGACATCAAAAGATCGGTGTTTATTAATGCATATGAAAAAAGGTGAAAATATGGTTGGAAAATAGTATTTGGTTGCCACATGGACTCCTTTAAAGGCTGGTCAAATGTGATAGCTAAATAGAATTAAGACTACAAACAAACCAGAAAGCTTCTGGTACTGAAAACCTTGTCGCTTGCCTACAGATTCTGCATATTAACATGCAAATGTCTGTTTAAACTGTTATTAAATGCAAAGTACAACAAAGCACTCACATTGGGTATAATCAGATACTACTGAGGGGCTTGCACTGGGACCGGAATATTCCTGCTTTAAACTGATTTATTTTTTATACGTAGCTGAATTTATGAGTCAACCTTTTTTCTTTTTTAAAGTAATGATACTGCCCACTCACAGGTGTGAAAAGGCCTCCAATCCACCACAGCACAGTGCCTCTCAGTGAATGCATTTCTTAACACTTTCCACACATTTATATCTTACCCTCCAATGGTGATTGCGGTCATTAAGAGCAAATTGCTAAGAAAACTCCAGATTGGTGCACCGGGGAATCTTTGTTCTAGTGCCAGCTGAGCGGAGCTTTAAGGGATGCTCTTGACATTTCTATTCAGCTGGAGCGCTGATTGCAAATAATGGCATTGGAGCCACACGCAGATGAGAGATGGACAAAGTTAATGATAGCAGTGTGGGATAGAGTATGTCAGAGGCACGTTCAGGACTTCAAAATGTCAGGGTTATCAGAGAACAAAGGGGGTGGTTGATAAATAGCTGATAAAAAATTCAAAGAGATAATGAGAAATATTCAAATGAACAGACTTTCACAAAAAAAAAAATTGGAACTTGTAATGATTAATTTGATTATGAAGTCTGTAAAAGACAGGAAGACAAAAGCTGTTCAACATTAAAAACTAAATTAATTTAGTTTTTCACAAGCTGGGGAGCGACAGCGGCGTGTAGTTCCTTTGCAGCCGTTTGCTGTGATGTAACAAAATGTACGCCTGATGGGATCGAACAGGAGACGAGTGGGACCCGTGGAGTGAGGGAAAGGTCAGGCAGAGTGATGAACTCTTTAGGTCGGGTCTCATCAAACCGAGCATCGATCACTCTACTGTATGGATCTGTCTAATCAAGCCTGTGTCTTTGCTTAACGCACCCGTCTGTCTACACAACATTGCTAATGTCTATAAAAACCAGGGAGGCCGGCTTGAAAAGTAATAAGCTATTCTGTAAAATGTGCACACAAACTCTCACACGCGCACACGCCGGCCTTTGTCCAACCTTAAATGAGGCCTGCAATCGGACACACTAGGTTTTACTGCTAAAGACTGCAGCTACAGGATGGGTGTCGCAGTCCTAAATGAGTCCAAGTGCCCAAATGGGAAAACTGTGGTTCTTAAATGAGGCATTACTAAAAGAATTTGGATTC
>VUQJ01013188.1:64214-78860 GCA_015108635.1 Andinoacara biseriatus
TCCTGATGAATGTGTCACCTTACTTTTTCCACCTCTAACTCTGAATTAATTCCCACCGACTGATCCCTGCACGGGGTCTTGCCTCCCCCCCTCGCTCTGTCTCTGCCCACTCGGTCTCTCTTCTTTCATATTTTCTGTCCATCTCTCTTTTGCTGAGACCAGTGCTCTGTGTGCCAGAGCGGATTCAGCATGTGAGATTAACACTCTGGCTGTTGAACAGAACTGTGGCAGGTGGGATCGCCGGACCCCGTCACACTCTCTCTCTCTCTCTCTCTCTCTCTCTCTCTCTCTCTGTATCTCCTTCACTTGTTCCTCATCTCTCCGTCTGATTTTATTCATTTCTGTGTATGGGCAAAGCGGGATAACATGGACACTTTTTTTGGTCTTTTTGTGCTGCTAATACTTTTGTTTTTTCAGCGGACGGCTGCCCTTGCTGCTGGTAAGGTCTCAATTAACTTAATAAAAGGCATCATGCAATATTTTTGGCTTTCATTCTGGCATTTGATTGTTTGGGTTTTTCAGTGTGAACTTTAGTAGTAGAAAAGTAATCATTTCCCGATCTATCAGTCAGACTTGAATAGCATTTGGGAACTCTAGTATACTTTGCTTTTTGTTTTTTTAAGTGCACTTTGAAATTCTGCTCTCAGTAAAAAAGATTTATTTATTTTTTTAAACTTTTCAGAGGAAATCACCTGGACCTACACCGGTAAGTTTGGGTTGACTCCTAATGTAGCTCATTAATCATATCATATAGATTTATAGGTATAGTTTGTTAGATATCTGGGCCAAATTTCTAAGCATTTTGCAAATAAGAAGCGAAATCCTGAAGTCGGTTCTGGAATGGCTTGAAAACAAATAGAGAATTTTTTTGTCCAGTTTTATGTCTAATCCAGCGTGCAATCTAATCTGCTGACATCAAAGACTTGGATAAGTTTTCCATAAATCGACTACGCACTCTTTTCACCTGCCTGACTGCACTTGTTAAACCTGAATCTCTGAAACATTAAAATTCTGGTAAAAGCTGTAACCGGGGTAGGACTTGTGTCTTCCCCTCCCATGTCTTCCACCCCTTCTCTCTCTGTTTTTCCCCTTCTCTGTATTAGTTACAGTTCAGCAAGCTGGCATGAGCACAGCAGCCACACAGAGATGATGAAGGGGTGGGTGGAGGCCGGTAGAAAGGAAGAAAGCAAGAAAAAGACTGAGAGAGAAGCTGGCCGAGAGCGGCAGGTGCACGAGGATGAGTGTGCTGGTCAGAGAGAGGGAGATGGTACGGGATGAAGCTAAAGCATAGCAAATCGCACGCTGTATTGTTGCAGCGCACAATATCCTATGTGTTTATTGTGTTGTTGAAGCACACTGGCTGCCTATGCTGTGGACAAAGACATTGTGGGAATGAATGGGGTGCACAGATTAGCACCCTCTGCATGTATTCAGGAGTGCAGCACTAATTTACAGTACATACAGAATACACAGCAAACTTCAGATGCTGTGCCTGGAGGCAGGTGGTGTCTACACATATCTGTTTAGGTGCTGTTTAACTGGATACAGAGGCAGAGTACTGTGCACTAACAAGTGGCAAAAATTAAAGGTGCTTTTTTTCTAGATAACGGAACCATCGAGTGAGAGTGTGTGATAGGGCTGTGTTAGCCTTATTATGCACAACATTTTGACGCATGAAAGCGGAGAATCACTTGGTGTCGGTGATTCCTCTTTCCACACGAGCTCAGAGGCAGTTGAGGGAAAGTCAATAATATCCTCATCATGCCTCTCAGTGAATCTGCATATGTGTGTGTGTCTTTGTTTTTAGCTACATTCAAGCCGATTGCAGCATGTTTTGGGAGGTAGGGTGGGTGCACTGGGTCATAATTTTCGCCTCCGATCACCATGGAGACCTCCATGACAACCACTTGGGGGGCTGCCGGACTTACTTTTGAAGTTCTTTGCTAGGGAGAGAGGCTAGTCAAGGGTAGTGGGCAGAGGGCAGAGAGGGCATGTTAGTGGTGGTGGTGGGGGGTTACATGGAGACATGGAGAAAGCAGTGGGAGCAGAGATGTGGTGTGCATTTACATCATTAATGTAAAGTCCCCTTCTCAGTCTCTGTGTGCGTTTGACGGGCAACAAGGCCTTCTGCATTCACTGTATTTATGCAGAGGAAGCTGTTGGTTTTGCAGAGATGTGATGCGCTTTTAAATGCGGGACCGCTAAACCTGCAGCCACAAGTACGTGACTGAATCCTCACATTTTTGTGCGTGAAAGGTGTTAGTAGTGTGCCTGTTTTCTAAAGTATTCCTCTCTTTGCAATTGAAATTCAGGTTCTTTGACTCACATGTCGCTCTTTCTCTTTCCTCTTTTCTAAGTTTCTTTTATCATGCAGTAGAATAGGCCAGTCTCTTTTTAATGCAGCGAGCCCAGGCCTCAGCCACCCTCCTCTCCCTCAGTCACTATCTCAACATTTCTCTGTCCAGCTTCGCATTCAGTTCTTTAAAAACAAATCTAATGTCTCTTTTAAACAATAACAGATATTAGATGTTTGCAGAGGAGTAAACAAGGTTCAATCTGAACACTGATTATCATAAAAATGTACAAAAAAATACAGTCTTTAATTTTCATGCTAATCAGGTTACAGTTATATTTATTAAATATTGATATTGTCATTCACTTAACTGCATACATTTTATGCAGTTAAGTGACAAAAGCTTCTCTAATTATCAGTTCCATAACCAAGACATTAAAAAAAATTAACCATCACATGAGTGTTAACCATTAAAAAATTACCATCACATTTTTTTATGACCATGAAAAAAATATTTTAACCTTAGTTGGAATATTAAGTTAAGTCTTTTTGTTGACACAGCTGTGGGAATTTACTCTGAACAAGTTCGGTATGTTTAAAAAAAGGGTTAACAAATATAATAATAACATACTGGGGTCACCACAAAGCACTTATTACTGCTTTTATTTTTATTATAGCCACATTGTATATCTACTAAGCTCTTCCCCATAACTAATTCACGAGTAGCCTGACATTTAATAACCCAACAGGTTAATATGACCATGCAGAGTATGGAATAAATAAGTGATTTATTATGACAAATAAAACATCAGTATGCTACTAATATTCATGTTAATAAGCAACTAGTTTATGTTAAATAAGTGCACCTTAATAAATATATTAGGAAATATGGATAATGCCGCACAACCAAAGAAGAATATAAGGCTCAATCAATATTGATTATGCTGATATTCATTAAAGTCCACTGATCAGCTGTTGTTGTGTTTCTTTCTGTGATCCCTTGTTTAGGTCCATTTTCACCTCTGAAGTTGATTTAAAATTTTCTGCCTTTCCTTTCAAATCTGTTTGACAGCAGCGTTAATTCAGTGCAATAGAAATCGATCTTCGGGTAAAACTATCAGAGCCTGGCACTTGTGTTTATGGATACGTGGTGCTCTACTTTGTTGTTGATGAGGAAGAAAGACTTTAAACATAAATGTTGCCAAAAGAATTGTCCTGCACTTTCAGCAGCGCTGGCTGCTATCAAAGGCACATAAATATTTGCATGTTTGCACATTTCTGAAATGCATTTTTTTAGTAGACGCATTGTCCACTTCACTGCCATGAGGCTGTGAACCTAAAGAGAAGATAGAGGAATAATTGTTCTGCATAATTAGAGATTTATCAATAGAAGCTTTTCACTAAGCGGCCGGGAGCCAGTGGGCTGTGTGATTGAATGACATCAGTGTAACTTTCTTTCCTCTGTCAAAGGCTTGGTTGGTCAGAGCGAGTGGTCAGCTTATTTCCCAGATTGTGGTGGTACCGCACAGTCTCCAGTTGATGTGATAACCACCCAGACTAGATACGACCCTAGTCTGAGCCCGGTGACTCCGCTGGGTTACAGCCAGCACGGCAACCAGCCCTTCACTCTGTACAATAACGGGCACACAGGTAACTATGGCAGCCGGCTCATTTCCTGTTCCAGTTTTACAGTCAAATCAGTCTGTTTATACTGCACTCACATGTAGCCAACAAACTTTAATAGCTCATTAATTACTTCATGAGTTGGAACTTTTTATTTTTATATCCTAGAAACAAGTCACCAGTGTTGCTTATTTTTCTCCTCCATCAGTGGTGACTGAACTGCCACAATGGATGGGACTCAGGGGACTGCCGTGGCTCTTTACAGCAGTACAAATGCACCTCCACTGGGGCAACGGCGGACCACATCACGGGGGCAGTGAACACACCATTAACGGACTGAGTGCAGAAGCAGAGGTACATTTAAATGCATCCAATTGTAAACCACCCGCAACCACAAGCAAAGGGTAAAAAGAGATGGCCGAATATGAAGCTAAACCCACAATACAGGACAGATCAGTTAACATTGCCTGAACACATTTTTAATATATATATTTATTAAAAAAAAAAATCAGGGACCAGTTTAAAGGTGTTAACAAGCATGTGCTGCATAACCCCCCCCCCCCACACACACACACACACACACACACAGTTTTCATAAAGTGAGCTGTAAATTTATTAAAAAATATAAAAAATTTGCAGTTGATTCAAAACGTAAATTTTTATTTACTTTTACATGCAAAGCACGCACAGCAACCAAAGTATGCTGGCACATGGATCTCTTATTTTTTTGTTCAGATTTTTTCAAATATGTGACTGAATAACAACACACATCAGTTATCAATAATTACAATAGAAAATGTGTGTGAATCTTGTGTTTGTAAACCTGCTGTGATACAACAATTAGTTATTAACCAATCAGACAACTGACAAAACGTCAGTAGACAAACACTAATGCTCATTTCAGTTATTGCTGTTTATCTTCAACATGTGCAGTAAGCTGAATATTTAACTTCTAAAATTGGACAAAACACTACTGAATTAGAGACATTTTTACAGCCTTTGAGAAACTATTTTTAATCATGTTTTATTTTTCTCGGTAATATGGTGGTTGAAATAGTTTAGATCAAATAATAAATGTTTTCTTTCTGGCCTTTGATTATCATTTTAACATGTCATAACAAACAGATATTTGTTTAAAAGGGAGTAACAAATATGAAATATTGTCAATATAGCCTCCTGTAAAGAGACACATTGTTTTGTTATGAAACAGATTTATTTGTTTATAAAATTGCATCATTATATTTACGAATCTTTTTTCTCTATATTGTGGTCTTAGAAGGAGTCCCCATCTTACATTTCTTTCTCTGCCTCATATTGTGTTGCGGTAGTTTTGGTTTACTGGGCAATAATGAAAGGGCCCGCAGAAGAGAGGCCGGGGTGTGGTGCTTTACTGTTAATTTAAAAACAGAAACAGGATTTAAAAGAGAGGAAGACTGAAAACGGGTAAGTGGCTGAATAAAGTTTGGAAGGAATGAACAAGAAAAGTAGGTAAAAGAGTGGAGTAAGGATGGAAGGTGAGCTGCCTCAGCACCTCCGTTCCTGCCGCTATATATGATTTGTCAACAGACCAGTTTCCTCAGGGGTGGTGGCTGGAGTGGAAGGGGCGTGAGAGGACTCTAATCCAACAGAGGTGATTGAAGCAAGATGAAGAAGGCAAGTGTAGTTAAAAAAAAAGGAATCTGACATTTGGGCCCTCACAGCACAATGAGACATTTCAGTGTTTTTCAGGAGAGAAAACTAAGTTTGTGTGCAGCCTTTTTCTCCCTGTCAGTCTCTATTTTAACCCCAAGCCTTTCTTTGCCCCCCTCTAACTCATCGGTGTGAATAACAAAAGTGTTCCTCCTCTCTCCAGCTCCATGTGGTGCACTACAACTCTGAACTCTACCCCAACATGTCTGCAGCGATGACCCAGAAAGACGGTTTGGCAGTTTTAGGAATTCTCATCATGGTAATGAAACAATTCTGTCACACAGCTGTGAATATAAAAAGTGTAAATGTTTTACTTTTTCAGCTGGAGCATTTTAGTGTGCATTTAAGCCTGACTTTTCCCAGACAGGTGAGGAGACAAACCCGGCATTTGACAACATCCTCAACTACCTGAATCGCATCAGACATGCAGGTAAGTCTTCTAATAATTTTTAACACATCATTTCTTAGCCAGAAATCTCTTAATTCTAATCATTTCAAATTGAGTAACTTTACGAGTTTGTTTCTTTAAATCAAAAAAGAGATCTTGTAACAGCAAGTAGATTTTAAGAAAAAAAAAAACATGCTGCTCTGGGTATTTACACGGTAATTCTTTTTTCCTACATCATGCCGCTACAATCTCACAGAGCCTTTTTTCTCCACCTTTTATCCATTATCAGACCAGAAAGCGTTCATTCCAGCCTTTGACGTCCAGTCTTTGCTTCCTAAGGATCTTGGGCGGTACTACCGATACAATGGCTCCCTCACAACGCCACCGTGCCACCAGAGTGTCATCTGGACGCTGTTCCATGAAAGGGTTCAAATCTCAAAGGCACAGGTCTGCTCTTCTAAAATCTCATCTAAAGAGTGCAGAAAGAGAACAAGCATGCCTCCACTGCATGTTTATTAAGAAACACTCCATTAGCAGCACCGAGCTTGATACTTATCTCTCTCTATACAGAAAGCCAGCCACAAAATTTTTTCACTTTAATTATCAGCTTTGTAACTTGATTTTCCATTTTGCAAACACCATGCAAATACAGCAGAGCTTAGCAACTAATTAACTCAGTCTTAATTAGTGTTAATTCCTACTTTTTTTATTGCTGTGCTCAGCTCTGCTTTTGGTAGTACTTGCAAACTCCCCTCCCTAGGATTTATGTCCTTTTAAAAATGTCAAAATTAACTTTTTCCTAAATAATATCAAACACAGGCAGAGAGTGTGATGTAGATTTTAGTTTGTAGAATACAATATTAATAAAGTCAAATGTATTATTCATCATGATAAAAATGTGTAAAAAATATCTCACCGCACTTGCGATCCTTTTAAGATTACATAGTAGACATGCTGTGAAAAAGTATTTATCCCCCCTCCCCATTTCTTAGTTTTTTTGCATATTTGCCACACCTAAATGTTTCAGATCAACAAACAAATTTTAATATTAGACAAAGATAATAAGTAATATACAAATACAAAATGCTGTTTTTTTTATTGACAATTTAACTTATTAAAAGCTACATATTTGCTTTGTCCCTTGTGTCTTTGACATAACTTTCAGTACTACACTCTGGCTGCCAGCTTGAATAGCACCAGAAGGATATAAACTTGCTTTCCACGTGAAGTCTCTATAACTCACCGTAACTGCTCTTCTCTCGCTTCTCCTTTTTATCTCTCCACTCCAGCTGCTGAAGTTGGAAACAATTCTTTACTCCAGTAAAGCTGAAGAACAAGACAGGATGCTGCTGCAGGACAACTATCGCGCGACACAGCTGCTCAACCACAGAGTCGTCTTCACCTCCTTCTCTGCAGGTTAGACAGAGAGCAACTCGGACAAAATCATTAAAAAAGACATCAGATTCTCTCTTTAATGTTCCTGCGCTGCATAAGAAGCCACGCATTTGCATATAAGCACGTAGAAAAATTATACTTGGTTGGTTTATAATATTATCAGAATACTCTTATTAGCCTTTCAGACTGAATAAATGTGGAGTTGCAAAAGGTCACAGCCAGTCTGCTTTGAACTTAAGCGTTACACCACTTTAGCACCTCTATACTGGCTGATTGTGATTTCAACCTGCTGCTCATAATACAAAGAACAATAAAAACTCAGTGGGTGTCTATGTAGAGCAAAGCAAGCAATTAGTTCAATGCATGCAAAGAGTGAAAAGTGGAGAGAAATATGGGAATCCCAACAGTTACTGGTGACTTTGTCTGAGAGACAATAACCTCAGGAAGGCAAGATTGAAGAGAAAAAGAGTGGAAGTGGTGGTAAAGGAAGGAGTTTTCCTTTGCCAGCTGATTAGAGAAAAGGATTTTCAAAAATTAAACACTGACTCCATTGTTATCACAAGAGAAAAGAGCAGAGGAAAAAGAGACAGAGAGAAGCGAAAGAGGGAGACAGAGTGGCAGACAAAGACAAAGGAGAAAGAATTTGTGTAAAATGCTCATTGTGATGAGTGACTGAACTGGAAGGCCTGTGATATCAGCACTCACGGAAAGACTGAGTGGACATAACATTTTACCAGCTGAACTGCAGATACTGTCGAGATAAACCAATCAATTACTCTGTATGATTTGAAAGATAACAATATGATTATTTATTCTGTATTTCGTAGAATCGGGGAAGGAGCTCTCTTCTGGTGAGACTACAAGTTGTTCTCATGCATATTTTTGTTAAAAATGGAATTATAACTGTTTGTAGCATCGTGTCTTTAAATCACTGAATTGCTTTGCTTTTTGTTGTATTTTTGTTCATTTTTATTACTCTTAAATGTGTGGCTTCTTGTATGTCTCTGCGATTGTCCCTGCAGGGGAAGTAACGGCTATAGTGATAGGAGTGATGTGTGGCTGTGTAGGCTTGGCAGTTATCGTTCGCTTCATCGTGAAGACAATACGGTAAAGAGTTTTGATGCATTGCTTCATCATTTCAGTGTCCTGTTGTGCTGGGTTGTGTTTCCTGTTTACCTGTAAAAACTGTGGGAGCTTTCACTTTCCTTGGATATTGCTCTGATCTTCTCACTCCAACTCCTTTCTCTTGGCAGATTTTTTAAACTCCTCCACCTTGAAACAGTCGTGGTAAACAGGTGGTTTACCTGATCTGAATACTGACAAGGCTTTTGGCTAGCACTGACTGTGTCAGAAGTTCTCAGCGCAGATTTTGGATCAGCTTGTAGACATATTAAATCTGTTTTTGAACACCATGAACAACAAGAATGGTGTTCCCACAGTAATCTGCACATAGATGATTGATTACAATACGATGACAAGCAGACATAAATTAGAGCCCAACAGATACACTGGCATTGACAAAACTGTTTACTTTCCTTTGGCAGATAATATGGTATCTGCATATATTTCAGGCAATAAATAAAATCTCATTAAGAAACACAAGACATGTGCGCGAACAATAGACTGTATACAAAAGATGGCTGTAACCACGATAATATCATCCTGCGGTTTATGAATTCCTGTCTTGAAGCCAGTTCAAGTGTTTTAGCTATCACAAACATTTTTAAAACGGGACAATGACGAGCGACAGATGGACATTGCACCCATGTACGGTAACCATAATCTGAAACATACTTGTCTTATTATCGATTCGATGCTAAATGTGAGCACAATTTACAAAATTACCCATTCACATGAATGGGTAATTGTATCCAAACTTTTGACTGGCACTATTTTATTTTCACAGATACTGCCCGGGACCTTGAGGGTCCTGCGCAGTATCTTAGCTGTTCCCAGGACTGCACTCTTCTGGACAGAGATCTCAGACATCATTCCTGGAATCTGTTGGAGCTTTTCTCCCAGTTTGGGGGTCACTGGAAGTCCCACAGGATCTTGGCTATGTTATTATCAACCACCCTTGGGGGCGTTTTCGAGCCATACTCGCCACAGATGTTCCTGTATACTATGCCAGCCACTTGGTTATGGTGTTCCATGTATGCCCGGGCTGCTAGCATCTTGCACCCTGCTGCTATGTGCTGGATTGTCTCAGGGGCATCTCTGCACAGCCTGCACCTGGGGTCTTGCTTTGTGTGGTAGACCCCAGCCTCTATTGATCTTGTGCTCAGAGCTTGTTCCTGTGCTGCCATGATTAGTGCCCCTGTGCTGTCTGTCACTCCAGTTTTGTCCAGCCATTGGTAGGATTTTTCTACATCAGCCAATTTTTGGATCTGCCGGTGGTACATGCTGTGCAGAGGCCTGTCCTTCCATGCTGGTTCCTGCTCTTCCTCCTCTTCTTTCCTCCTCTCTTCTTCCTCTTCTCAGGTTTCTGCTGCCTGGGGTACTTGCTAAGCACCTGATTCTCTGTGGCCATCTTCCTGATATATTCATGGATCTTTGTCGTTTCATCTAGGACGGTGGTTCTGACACTCACTAGTCCTCGGCCTCCTTCCTTCAGGTTAGCGTACAGTCTTAGGGTGCTGGATTTGGGGTGAAACCCTCCATGCATCGTAAGGAGCTTTCCTGTCTTGACATCAGTGGCTTCTATTTCCTCCTTTGGCCATCTTATTATGCCAGCAGGGTATCTGACTGGCAGGGCGTAGGTGTTGATAGCCCGGATCTTGTTCTTGCATTCAGCTGACTCTTTAGGACTTGCCTTACTCTCTGCAGGTACTTGGAGGTTGCAGCTTCCCTAGCAGCGGCTTCATGGTTCCCATTTGCCTGTGGGATTCCAAGGTACTTGTAGCTGGCTTCAATATCTGCAATGTCACCTTCTGGTAGTTCAGTCCCCTCAGTTCTGACGATTGCTGTTCTGATCTAAATGACTATAGTTATAATGTCAGATTGTTTAATGTGACAGTTTTTACCATTACCAGTGTTTGTTGGCCTCTAGTGGAAATGTCAGTAAGCATGTAATATTGTTTTAGTTTTTCACTATGAAAAGCTACAACTACCACTAAGATCAGCGCTGGGAATAATCTGATTCTCTGCTGCAATAACATGCCTGTTTCATAATTTTCTCTCATGATTAATGGAAGTGTGTGGTGGGCTTGTCCTGTGCCCCACCAGTGAGGGATTTAACCTTTTCACTGTCTTCTTCAGTGGTTCCCAAAATTCCTATTAATGTTCTTAAAGTATATATTATACAATTCATATTAGAGTCTAATTTTACACTCCTAAGGATAAAGATCTGTCTTTCATGGTTAGAGATAATGTTTTTATTAAAAGGTGGGATGATATCCTATACACTATATTCCAGTCTTTCCTGTAATATCCATTGAAATTCTAATCATTCTAGTGCATGTTACTTGGATCCTTCAGGGAGCCCTACAACCCACTTTGTGAACCACTGGCTTTCATTATGTTAATCAGCTTTAAACTTTACCTTAAAATGGCATCTCTGATCCCTCAATCTAATGAGAGCTCTGCGGGAAGCGGGAATGAGGTTTTGACACTCAATCTCTTTGAAATGTGATTTTCTTTCTGTTCTGGTCATCTGATTCTGTCTTTTGATCTTGTGACAGCTCTACTTCTAGCTGGGATGTCCTGCACAATAACCGGCCCGCTCCTCTGCCAAGGTCACTATTCAAAATTATGACCCCTGAACTCAAAACTTTAACTTCAACCTCTAGGACATACATGTAGATTTCTGACCACATCTCTTTGTTCTTTGTTTTAACCACCTATTCACAGTGACGCACCCTTGTGAACTTTAACACATCTCTAGAGTACCTGCTAAATTTTCCAAAGACTGTGAGGAAAACCAGATCAAGATTTATTTACATTTTAACTTTTAAGAAAGCCTTACAGGAGTACATTTAGAAATTCTAAAACATCAGCCAGTAGTACGAAGAATAATCCTTTAATCCTAAAGTTTTAGGCGTTCGAGTTCTGTCTTCTGTCTTTTAATGTGTGCAATGCTCACTGGATGCACATGTGATGGCTTTTGACTCTGTTGTAAGGTCTCTAAAACTACTTGCCTGCTGAGAACAGTTAAGCCGTATTAAAGAAAAAAAGATCTTGCATTATCTTGTATCACTCTTGCAAAAAGTAGATAGTTTTGTGTTTTAAAACACCCTCTTGTTTTGCAGCAGTAAAAACTGGTACCGGTATGATAAGTGGGCGTACACAAGACCTTTCGGTGACATGCTCTGACGGCATGGAAATTCCTGCACAGAAACTATTCTACAAGGGCACCAACTGTGCATGCTTCTTTTAACTAGACTCCAAGTGAACTTAGTCATATATAAAAAAAACAAAACAAAACTATGCATCCCTAGGATCTGCAGCTGTCTTTGTGTACATCCACAAGGGAGTATAATCCTGGCCTAATGAGTAGGCAGGATTTGTGATCGAAGGGAAAAAGTGCCAAATAAATATCACCTTTTCAATTGCTTTAATGAATTTTGTAAACATTTGCTTTTTGTTAATATCGTCTTTCTACTTTATTATCAAGCTTGTATTGGCTCATTACAATCACCATGAATTGAAAGGTGTTAATGGTATTTTGTCAACCCCATTAACCTACTCCAGTAACCTGGCAGAGCTTCTGTGTTGGATTGTATTAGATTGCATGCGTGTTCACTGATAAGTGTTTACAGCAAAATTCGTTTTTCTAAACAGATACTACTTTGAGCTAAATGACACACTTGATGATGTGCAGCAAGTGTAATGTTTACCATTTTCACCATCTTAGTTTAGCTTTTTAGCATGCTTGCTAATTAGTGCTAAAGACAGTAAAGCTGATGGTGATAAGAAGCTCAAATGAATTCAAAAGGAAGGGAATAAGAATGCTTATACCCGATTTCAGTATTGTATTCAGTAAAAGGTAATTTAGACCTTAGAAATCACCATGGGAAATCTTACAATACTGTAAATGTCTTTACAGTGTTTCATGGCAATTGATAAGAAATGACCAACAAAGAGGCACGGAAGCAGATTGGCTCATTTGTGTGCTTCTAATAAACATTATCTAGGAAGTACAGACAAAAGACTGCATAGCGTATCCACCGGCTCCTAAAGCTTCTGTAACTGCATCTGAATCAGCTGTTGGCATATTTATATACCCGCCAACAGAGTGGCGACCTGTGTACCCCACCTCTCTCCCTGTGACAGCTGTGACAGGCTCCAGCTTACCCCGCAACCCTGAACTTTATAACTCTAGAATGTTTCGAAAACAAAATGTTATTACTATATTCAAAATATGTCTGCTGAAAAAAAAAGATGATATACTTTTGCCATATTGCAGTGACACAGTAATCCAGTGGGCATCCTTTGTAAAGTGTCTCCCTCTGCTAGTTTATTTCCACTTGCCTCTACTAATATATCCCCTTAATTCCATATCATCACTAATTCATTCAGTACATGACCTCCTAAAACACCCCTGTTTGATCATCATTAGTTGTATTTTATTATACAATGGAGCCTTTCTGGGGCTAAGCTGTATTTCTGTACAAGGAGCGCCCTCTTCTGGACAACAATAAAAACTACACTGACAGAAAAAGCTGTTTTTGAAGCAGATACGATTAATCAGTGAGGATAACTCTCCCCTTTGATGTTTCAGGACGAAGGAGTCAGAGAAAGAAAAAGAGAAAAAGCAAGACATGGCTCTGAACTCGACTTCAGAAACAGAAAAGAAAGAAGAGCCCTCGCTGTCACCTCACAGTGAGCCCTAGCTGACAGTAACATCAAACACTGGCCCGCTCATCAGTGAGTTTATTACTGATCCAGATCTCCTCAAGGGAGAGAAGGCAACATGTTTTCACTTTATCATTTACAGAAGGCTAAAAAAAGAAGAAGAAGAAGAAGAAGAAGAAGAAGAAGAAGAAGAAGAAGAAGGAGAAGCTTATAAAAAAGTGAAGGGACCTGGACACAGGAAAAGCCACCTGCTGCCCCGACCATTTCTGTCTTTCTCTTTTTTCCATCCAAATCCAGTGACGTTGGCAGTCTTGGTGTATGATGTTTCTTCAGTTTGCACATGAAGCACTTGGTGTAAATATGCCATTTTTCTGGTTTATTTTCAGGCTCTTGCATGGCTGGAATATATGACTGACTCATGTAAATACTTTGGGGAATATATATTCTGTTGGGGTTTTTTTCTCACGATTGGATTAAATTTTATTTTGTTCACTTTGTTCCTTGAAATGCAAGCACACTGCACTATGTGAAATGTAACAAACTTGTTTATTGGTGCATTAATTTTCTGCATAATGTTATTTTATTTTTCGCTGAAACTTAAAGATTGAAGCACATTTGGCATTAAAGCACACGAGACATAAAGCAGGTTTGATTTGTATGAATAGAAGATATCCAAACATTTCTGGATGAGAATTGAAATCAGCAGATGATTTTATAAATATGTTTTATTTATGTACATTTAGTTATTCTGAGGAGCGTTTGGGTGCTATACATCATCTTTGTGTTTGTGTGTGTGTGTGTTTTTTTTTTTTTTGCTTCTAACTTGTCAACATGGACGCCACATTAAAACACCTGAATGTGAAAGCTGCATGTTTTTGTCTATGACTGTGTGAGAGTATCTGGCTCCTATTACAGGCAGAAACCACAACTTCACCCATAAGTAGTCTGATCTCCACAACTCTGTCTTATAAAAACATTAAAGTTGATTTCTACATCAACACATTGCTGATTGCCTTATCTTCTTTTGGTTGCTCTCTTTAGGGGTTGCCACAGTGTATCATCTTCTGCCACACCAGCCCCTCTACATGTCCTCCAAACCATCTCAACCTGAGTTGTCCCTCTGATGGACTCATTTCTAATCCTGTCAGTCCTGGTCACCCCCAACAAAAATCTTAGCATCTTCAGCTCTGTCGCCTCCAGCTACGCCTCATATCTTTGCCATAGCCATTACAAACAAGAAGAGTCTCAGAGCTGATTCATGATGTAATCCCAGCCCCCCACCTTAAACCCACCAGCACCATCTCGCTGTCTTCAAATGTGTCCCGTACCACCCTCACGTGCTTCTTTTTTCTTAATACTTTATTTATAATTTCTCAGAATTAAACAAATGAAAGAGATGAAAAGAAAATTTTTTTTTTTTTTTTTTAAAAAAAAAAAAAATAAAACACAAACAAAAAAAAAGAAA
>VUQJ01013188.1:78880-92061 GCA_015108635.1 Andinoacara biseriatus
AACAACAAAAAAACACACACACACAAAAACAAACAAACAAAAAACAATGTGCACCATTAAAAAAAAAAAAAGAAGCAGTTCCAAATGGTTAAAATAATTCTTTAGGCTCATTACTCTCTTTGTACTTATTGAAAGGACCCCATACATCAAGGTACTTATGCTGAGTATCAAATCTCTTCAAGACAAACACAGGAGACCACATCATTAAGCCATTTTTTGAAACAAGGGGGTGAGGAGGATTTCCATTCCCTCAGAATAATTCACTTTGCGACCACCAAACATAAGAGCCAGCTGGAGAGACATAGGAAGAGTAAGAGAAAAATTAGAGCAACCCAGAATAATCAAATGGTTGTCAGGAATAAGGTGTCTGCCATAAGCATTACTGTAAAATTGAAATATCGTGCACCAGAAGTCCATAAGTTTAGGGCAGGAGCAGAAAAGGTGGCCCAGAGTCCCATCATCTAATTTACACTGTCACATGTTGGAGAGACAGATGGAAATAGTTTAAGTTTTAGAAACGTGCAACCGATGGAGAACTTTGAATTGAATATGTTGCAGTCTAGAGTTGATGGCACAGGTTTTGATTCTCGATAGACTCTTATCCCAAAGCTCATCTGAAATTTCACCAGGTATGTCAGAAGACCAGGCATCTTTTATATGATTAGAGGGAGGGGAAGTACTGAGAAGACTGATGAAATTAGAAATGAACTGTTTAGAGGTAGGGGGCTTTTTTATAAGCTGTGCTGCTGGGTTAGTGTGTCAAAGTTGGGGAAGTGCTTTCTGACAAAGTTAATAATGTCATAATTTTATCACAGAAGCCAAATGTTTTGAGAACTGCAAACAAGTACTCCCACTTAATTCGATCAAATGCCTGCTGAGCATCTAATGAGATAACCACAGAACCGGGAGTTTTGTCGGGTACAAGTGTTGGAAAACGAAAACCTGTTAGGGATGAAGCCAGTTTGATCAGGATGGATCAAGTGAGCTATGTGTTTGTTTAGGCGATTAGCTAATACTTTGGCAACTGTTTTTTGGTCGCTGTTAAGTAAGCTTAAAGTATGACAGTATGATGCAACATTGCAGCAATCCCTGCCTTTTTTCAGAAGGAGGCAAATATTAGCATCGTACAAACTCTGAGGAAAGACTCCCTCCTTCACTGAAGACTTCACCACGTGCAGGAGAAGAGGGGCAATTACATCTAAAAATTACTTTTATAAAAATCTATTCCAAACACATCTGGACCACACGGCTTCCCACAAGTAAATGAGCAGATCGCGGATTTGATTTCTTCAAGAGTAAAATCAGAGTCCAGAACAGGAATGTTTAAATTGTCTACGAAGTCTCCAATATTGGAACCAGTGACACTAGACTTAGAAGAGTACAGATTACTGAAATAGTTGAAAAAAGTATCATTTATAAGTTTAGGGTCAGTTCACAGTTGGCCTGAAGGGAAAGAAATTCTGTGAATTTCTCTGGGTGCTAATGTAGCGTTTAGTTGTCCGGAGACGAGTCTGTCAGGCTTGTCTCCCAATTCAACATGTTTTTGTTTAAGTTTGCGGAGTAATTAATTAATTAGCAACTTGTTCCCCAAGCATAGGATTGTATTCAGATTTTATCTTCAAGATATCACTAAGTGTATTTTCATCTATTTGTATCACAAAAGTTGTCCTCCAACGCTACCAATTCAGCCTGACTATCGGCAAGACGCTGCGATCTGGCCTTTTTGATTGAAGACAGATAAGAAATAATGTTACCCCTTAATCCCATTTTAAATAACTCCCACAAAACTGAGTCAGAAACTTTTCCATTGTTATTAAAAAGAAGAAAATCTGAAATCTTGTCTGAGATCTTGTCCTGAAATGATTTGTCCAAATTAAGGGAGGGAATAAATCTCCAGTTAAAAGAAGGAGCATAAAGGTTAAAATGAATCTTAATTAAGAGAGGCGCGTGATCTGAAATTAAGATGCTGTGATACATTTTATCAACAGTACGGGAAATTAATTTAGAAATTAATTAAGAAGTGGTCAGTTCTGGTAAAACTACCATGTGTGGGAGAAAAATAAGGAATATTTACGATCGAAGGGACGCTGAAGCCTCCATATATCGACTATATTTAGCAACTTCATAAGATCGTTTATAACTGCAACTGATTTTAGAGGCGTTATTGGAGGACCTGTCCGGCACCTCCTATAATTATATCCCGATTATTACATTGTGCAACAATGTCAAAAATCTTACAAAACAAAAAAAAAAATCAGGGCAGTCACAATTCAGGGCAACTGCATGGAACTGATTCAACCATTGACAAGGACATATCTCCCCCCTGAGTCAGCAGACATGGAGTGGAAAATAAACGGAATGGACTTACGGATAAGAATTGCAACCCTTCTAGCCTTGGAAGAACAATTTGACTGGTAAACCTGTGACACCCATGAAGATCTTAAACGTCTCTGCTCAGCTGACTGAATATGAGTCTCCTGTAGAAAAACAATACCCGATGAAAGTGATTTTAGATGTGAAAAAACTTTTCCCCCTTTAAGGGCTTCGCCAAGACCTTTACAGTTCCAGGAGACAAAGGTAACGGGGCTCATGCCCGGCTTAGAATAAGTATTATCCTGCATTTATTATAATGTAGCAGCAATGGCCGACATGATAAACCCAACAGAACACAGACAGTTTGACATCAACAGCAAAAGAAAAAACACAAAAAACCCACAACCACCCTCATGTACTTCTCATCCACTGACCTTGATTGCTGACCCCTAAAATTAAACGTGAAGACTGAGAAGATTCTGTTAGGCACATACAATGGGGACCCAAACACAAGACAAAGAGAAAGTGCTTTTGCAAATGAGAGACCATTATTGTACACTTACTGTACAAGTGTTGGCAGCTGTGGTAGTTTGAGGAAGTTGATGTTGATAAAAGGGACAGCAGGTGATGCTCCTGGAAACACATAGAGAGAACTGCCAGTTAAAATGAACTGGACCAGAGTCACTAGGAACACTCTCTAAACTGACCTTATCAGAGAGGTAGAACCTTACAGTCTGGAGAGGAGTGGTCGGAGAACCAGGGTAGACGTCCTGCACACACATGAGCAGGCAGGGAGAACCACACCCAGACTTGTCCACAACAAAAACACATGCAGAGAAAAGCTTTTCTCATTTCTCTAAGTTGTGCCTCTGCTTCTCCTCGAACATCCAGACTGTGAATGAGAAATTAATCTCATTATGCTACGCTGAGGGATGTGTCAGGTCCTAGAATGCATCTGGAGTACAGAAGATTGCCACAGGATCTGTAACTGAGGATGCACAGGTGTGACCTTTGCAGAAGTGTTTTTACAGAAGCAGAAATGTGACATTTCACATCTGCCACAAGGAAGGTAAAAGACAGAAAAGGTACAATTGATATACAAATGTAATAAATCTGGTTAAACATTTATCTGCAGTGATGCAAACTGTGGTGACATATGTGACACCTTTGATTTGTTGGAAACTCATGACCATCTAATTGTACTGGTACCGATAGTGTACTGGTTTGCAGAACACTACATTAGAGCGTGACACGGTCCCCATTCTTTCAGTATGGTCTGCTCTTCTTGTGGTATCACAGTATCAGCTGAAAATACATTCTGTGTGAAGTTCTTAGCTTCATGTGTATTAATCATATTTTAATGAATGTCTGTCTTCACTTTTCTGCTCTGGAGGCCTGATGATTATATCACTGCATAGATGTCTGCACAGAGAACGTGAGTAATTTGGTTATTACTTTATTCACAAAACATTTACTCATGTCATTAACCCTTTCCCCTTAATTTACATTAAATATCATTTACTAAACATAAAAAGAAATTATATAAATCAGTCATAAATAGATGTTTTTTATAAACCAGTCAAATATCTTTGTTTGCAACATATTCTGACTTTTAAATTAAATCTTAAGCAATTTTAAGTATTCTTATGTTTAATCGTGATTAGAATTTATGCCATGATGTCTTTGTTACTCTGATGTAGTTTTATTTATAATACAAATGTCACATCTGCAGGAATATAGGGTGTGTCAAAAAATAGTGTCGCATCAGCTGAAAAAAAAAGCTTCATAATTCAGCTAACATCTATGAGCAAAGTCACACAGTATCCAAAATAGATCACTGGACCTTTAGCGAGTATTTATAACAGCAACTGGATCCCCTCTGCTAAATCCCCGCTCCGACGCACAGCCCTGTGGCCAGGCTTACATAAAGCGCACGTTTAGGCCACGCCCACTCACATTTACAGGAAGTGAAATGAAATCGGAAAATTCTCACATCTGGAGCTTTGCAGTCACTTTTAAGTCACAGAAGCATCAACTGCTGCCAGAAGGTAGGATGTTGTCCCAGACAAGCAGCTGTTTTATTTTTTACTTCCTCTCCCGGTTTCATGTTGTTAAAAATGTACAGACAGCTGCAGCTAACTAGTTAAGCTGTTTTTTCATGTACTCTTCAATGGAAAGTTGTAAACGCAGTGTTTGTTCATATTATAACTTTTTTTGTTACTATAGGACTTTCCGATGGCTGCTCTGAGAGTTGACCTCTTTCTTGCCGTCTGTCTTTTTCTGGCTCATCAAACCGCTGCCAGAAACGATGCTCCCTGCCAGCTCTCCACTTTCAGAAGGGGCTTCAAAACCTTCATGGACCGCCACGTTCGCCCTGGAACTCCTACAACTCTTGATCAGAACGAGTGGTGGAGTTACATTAAAAATATCGGGGACTGTAGCAGACCCACACAGTCCTTCCTCGATCCAAAGGAACTGGACAGGGTGAAGGCTGTGTGCTCAAATAAAGGGGGGAAGACATACAAGGATAATCTGTGCATCAGCCGGCAGCCTTTCACTTTTGTCACAGTGAGAAGTGTTCAGGGGACCTGTGGGATCAGAAGTGTCCGAAAGGAAACCAAACACCTGATCCTGGCCTGTGAACTTTTGGACAATGAGTGTGTGCCGGTCCATTTTGAGGGAAATCCTAGCGACCTGACGCCTGATAACAATGCCAAAGCCTGCCAGGACCCCAGGACAGACAGTCGTGCTCCCAGCCTGAAAATGACAGAGCTCTGGTTGTTGTTTGCTTTGTTTTTCCTTGTTGCCTTTTTTTCAAATCGATGAATGTTTTGGATTTGTTTTGTTTAGTTTATCAGAGGGAATTTCATTTCAGTTCACATTTCAGTACTGACATTTCATTTGACGTTTTTTGATTTTGAATCAGCATTAAAACACAAAAAAACATCTGTAAATGTTTTTAAAAGTTCAGTTGTTTAAAGATGAATTTTTTTGTAACAAATGTTACTGCTTTTTATACAGATTTACTGCACTTACGTCTTTCTCTGAGTTTGATTTGAAAAGTTTGATTGCAGTGCAATGTTTGAGTTCAAACAGAACAAATTTAACTGGGACCTTATTTCCCTCTGGATGTTTTCCAGATGTTTTCCAGAGCTCTGTAACAAATGTGTTTTCTTAACTCTGATACTGTCTGCAGATGAAATGCATAATTGGTGCTAAATTATGAGGTCACGAAGAGTAAATTTAGTGAAACTTTTTCAAAAGGGACTGCAGAAAATTTGTTTTCATCTTGGCTTTCATTATCCTGATATGAAGTGGATTTCCTGAAACAAACTCACAGAATTGCCGAAATCCATTCACATCTTTATCAATGGGTTCAACTTTCCACATCAAAAAACGTACAAGTAGCCAGTGAGTCATGTTTCCAAATGAGGAAGACTGGCTCTGCATTTATCTTATTTTAACTGATTTGTCTGCTATTAAGGCCACAAAAACCAGAGTGTAAGTGCAACAATTAGATAGCAAACTCATTCAAGCTGCACCGAAGGCTCTGATAATAAATATTATATATTTGTGCAATTATATATTTGTGCTATGTTGGATGCAGCTAATATACCGATAAGTAGAAGCCTTGTTGTAACAGGAAGATTTGATTGTTTTCAGTTCTGCAATGAGGGTTTCAGATCTGTTGGTAAAAAAAAAAACCTATACTAAGCTCATTTGGAAAATTTAAATTAGCTCTGTACTTCCTTGGAAGAAATAAACCAAATACAGGGCTTACGCTGTCTTTCAGTGATGAATGCGTCAGTATCTCATTGCAGCTCATTGAATGGGGTAGAAAAGACACAGTGAATGTTAGAACATCAGAGAGTGTGCAACAATTAACCAATTTCACCAAATAAGTAGGAAAAAAAGAAAAGAGAGTTTGTTTTCTGTTGTTTTAAAATTTCTAAATAAACTGTTTTTTCAGCGTGTGTAAATATAGATGTAGGGTGAGATAAATGTACTTTTTTATTCTGTTGTTTTCCAGAATATGAGCCGCTTGCACCCACAATCTACAACAAATCCACCAGAATGCCTCTCCAGCTTCTGCTGATTCAGATCTAAACAAGTGGGTGTTTTCAGTCGCTCTTGTTCTCCACACATCCTTGCTTTTAGTATCCTCCACTGACTTTACTTCTTCACTACTTAAACCCAGCCTTTAAAAGGATACTCCACCAGTTAAGCATTGCACTCCAGTTTTTAAACACAAACAAACAAAACAGAAACTGCTGAAACCCCAGCAGGACTTGGTGCGTTTGTCTGGCTGCCAACGTTTAAGCCTGACATTTTAGTCCGCTTGGGTTGTTAGCCGCAGCTAATGTACTATTGAACAACAAGCTTCAAGCAGAGACGAGAACTGTGAGTGGTTTGGAAAGCTGACTTTGTTTTGCTTCTGCAGCTTTTTTGCATTTTTGAGGATGTAGCATTTTACACCGAGTCAGTGAAGTGATGTAGCTTAGATACAGTTTACGAGTGCTTGTTAATGAAAAGGGGAAAAAAGCAGGCACTACTGCATTCATACTGCACGTCCATGAATATGAGGGATTGCAAGAGAAAGAGTTAAAGAAGAATGGATGGAGAAGACCACTCATGGATGAAGTCTTTTGATCTCTAATACAGAATGCAGTGGAAACGATAGGTTAAAAGTTGACTTGTTTTCCACCCTCATATCAGATCTTATGCATTTAATTTGAGAGAAACATTTGGATATTTATGAAATGTGCTTAGCATGATAGCAGGCACTGTCTGCTCTGTCAATCATGAAACATATTTGCAATACAGTATGATCCGCAGTGTGGTGGGGATCAGATAAAGAGGCTTAACACATGGGGGAAAAAACAGGTGGTCCAAAAGCATACGATATGCAGCAACAGAAATATAAAATAGTCCACGTGTGGACTTTATTCAGTTTTTCATGGAGCACATTTGGTGTTCACTCACAGGGTAAGTGAAGGTTGTGAACATTGAAGGTCTGCCTCTGCTCAATCCCAGGCCCATGCTATATGACCCAAACATCAGATATACTGTATACTGCACATGGACCACATCTGGCCCACAAAAAACACCAAAAAACAACCCAAGCCCAGCTCGACTCATTAATTTTGGGCCAGATTTGGCCCACAAATCTTCATAACCGAGCCAGAAGTTCCATAAGGAGCCCCGATTTGGCTCAATATGTTTGTTGTCTTGGTGGCGGCTGGAGCTGACCTTTAATTCTTAACATTTTCTACTTTGCAGTGTTTAATTAACGTTAACTGTCCAACAGCTGATTTGTAACTTTGATCTAGTCTTCTTCAAAAGCTCTGGAACAAACAATGACCTGGATGAACTGCAACACTTCAAACTGCTGCCACTCTGTATCGCAATAAAACTGGTTCTCAGGGAGACAGAAACACAATCAAAGTTATCAGGATGACTTGTGAGCGTTGGGACTCCACCCGCCCCTGCAGGCGTTTGAGTGGGTCTGCAGTCACGCAGAGCTGTAGGCACTGAACTCTTGTAAATACTAATAACAATAGTTTGATTAGTTTCAGTAGGTTGCACATGCCCAGACATCTTCCACATGTGGTGCCAAAAGGTTATGAAGACTTTAAAGATTGAGACAGGGCACCACCAGTTTGTTACCACCAGATGGCAGGAGAGTTGCTAACTAGGCTATTCATCAAAGTTCCAGCACCTGAACGCACCACCTGCAAGCAATATTTAGGCCTCAACTAATTTAAAATCTTAAAGGTGGCTCTGTAATATATTTTCCTCTGTCAGGAACAGGGATAAATAATCTGACAATGATCCTCAGGGCACAGACATATAAAAGAGCCCCTTATATACAAGACTTGTGGTTGTTTACGGTCTTTTTAAAGCACATACATACAGTTACACACTGTGAGATTTCAGCAGTCATATAGATGATTGTAAACTGCAATACCTAAAAAATCAAATACAACTCTGTTCTGTTTATCTCATACTATGTCTACTTTGTTATGGCTGTTATAAGAGGCGGATGACACATCATGCAAACAAATCTTTAGAAGAAGTGATGAAAGAAGTGATGAGGTGCTTAGTGATAATTCTTCCTACAAAGTACATAATTTTACATCACACCTTTCAGTTCCATGTATCGCTGTTTTCTGCAGCTTTCTTCACCATAATTTGGTTGCAGAGACAGGTGAATATAATTATTTTAGTTTATATTCTAGTTTTCTATTATATGCGCTATCTGTTTATTTTCTCACAGGTCTTTGGCAAAGTTATTGGATCAGTGAAGATATCACAGAACTTTATGCCATTTTCCAGTTTTCCGCCTCAGACTGAGCAGACTGAGATGCCGATCTACTGCTATTCAAGCAAATCGAGAAAACAATAAAGCCCATAAATCTGACACCAGCTCAGGTAATTGTAGAGTCTTTTGGGATCCACTGCGGTCACATACAGTAACAGTGACCAGACAGCGACCTCTGCCAAGTATTTAATTATAGCAATTCTTCATCTATGACATCATCGCATGCACCCATACTGCATGTCGTGCACATAGTCACATGTGCAAATGTACGGACAAAGTTCAACAGATGAGAAAATAGTCTTCTGAATCACGGGTGAGGAAAAAGCAAAAGTGAACAACAATCGTTGACTCGGGTCAAAGAGGAAAGGCAACAGCAGAATAAAAGAATCAGTGCAGAGTGAGAGGCAGAGAGAGGGTGGAGGGGCAGAGGCGTAGGATGTGAGAAGAAGGAGGGGTGATATAATAAAGCCACGGCTGCACTTTTATTGAACTTTTTCAGGTTTTTAGAAAAACAAAACACATAAAATAAGATGAAAAGCAATAAAAGTATGGGAACCAGCTCTTGTTTGTCTTCTCAGCTTTCCATGTTTCTCCAGTTCTCCTCTGCTTGCTGTATTTCACAAAACCTTCCTTTTGAACACCTCTGCCTCCGTCAGTCCCTTTCATTGCCCATGTGACCTCCCTTTCCTCCTCTTTTCTTCTTAATCATTATGTTCTGTTGTCTTCTGTTGGGTGTAAAGCAATTCGGCATAATTCAGGCCATGCAGAAGGGTGTCACAAGTGCAGTTGTCATGTCACACCTCAGAGGAGCCTGCGTGTTCACTGAAAGTGTATGTGACAGGGACATCAGCAAACACAAGAAAACTTTAATGACTGAACGCATGAACAGAACCAAATAAAGACAACTTCAACCGGATAAACTTCTTCAGTTTCTTTTCATTCAGTGCTTGCAGTCACTGTCATCTCCTCCCCTTCCTAATCAGCCTCTCCCTGCTCTTGCTCTCCTGCGGTCCAGACTGGCTCATAACAAATGTGATAAGTAGAACCACAAAAGACGAGGGAGGAGGGAAGAAGAGGAGGTTTTAGCAGTAGGGGAAGGCGGGGAGGAGCTCTGAAGGACAATAGGAATAGAGTGTGAGTAATACAGGCGTCTGGGTGCAACTGCACAGCATCTAGAGGTTCAGTCTCATGCACATAACACACACACACACACACACACACTAAATTTTTCTCATTTCTCATCTTTGCCTCTGCTCTTTGGTTTCAACACTCTTCCTCTTACCTCCACAGACGTAGTTAAAGGCTGCCATCTCTAATCAGACCCATATGGTTTGCTGGGTCAGCATGCCAGCAGCCAACAGCGCTGCACACAGTTTTGGCTGCGAACGCATGTGTCACTGTGGCTGTTTGCAACCGTTGTGAAAGTCACACAGAGCAGTGGTTCACAAATGTTTTAACGCTGTGACCCCTTAAACGCATTTGCGTCTCGGAATGCAATTTTCAGAGGCCAGAAGCGATTCAGCTGTCATGTATTTCATGCTGAAAGTGAAAATTTTACAGAAAAGGAGACCACTTTGTGTCACGCAAATGTTTTGTGTTCTTTCCTGTCCTTTTAATCATCTAAAAGCCATCCAATTCATCTTATGACTCCTTGGGGAGGTCCCAAACCCACACAAACCCAGGGTTAAATTATAAGAGAAAGATACGTTAATTTGGGGACTGTTGGTCTGTTGTGGACTGTTGTGCACTTCTTACCCAGTGGCTTCCTGTGAGGGTAAAGGCCACTAATAATGACTTCCAGGAGCTGGCAGTTTGGAAGGCCTGGGTCAAGTTCACATCTGGAATTACTAAGTTTACTGGGGTGAGAATTTTTACTGGAGGTCATCTGCAAGATAAAGTGGAGAATGCCACTAAAGTGTGGCTTTAACACAACTGATCACACTCACACTGACATGCACGAGCTCCAACCTGTGCATACATGCTGTTGGTAGTTTGTTTTTTATGCTTATTGCAATACAAATGCAATATGGCTCACATCTGAAATAGGATAACCTCATTTTAGACAGACATTAGATACAATTTTAGATGCATTAAATCCAATATGGCGTGAAGGGGTTTTTTTGTTTTGTTTTCCATGCCCAGATGAGGAAACTTTGGAACAATAAATAGTCTGTAGATTGTAGATTTCACAGATATGGTTCAAATCTGTGTCATTTGAATGAGGAGAGGAAATAGGAAACAATATGCAGCATAAGAGGAAGTGAGTGTGGAGATATGGTCCAGGTCACCCTAGTGACAATGTTGATACAAGGCTCAGCCTGATTTTAATGTAACACAGAGAAGGAAATACAGCTGGACATGCTCTGCTGTCAGTGACACAACTGTAAAATTTCAGGGGATTGTTTAAACAACTGGTTTTCTTTAAGTAATAATATATAATGTTTTATGGTAAGTCTATACCAAGGATGTCAAGCGTATTTGAGCATGCACCACATCACAATTTATTTAACATGCCTGTGCTGATTAGCATCCTTATTCCTGTCTGTGTGAGTCCGTTTCCAGTCATTCAAGCATTAATCTGAAACCATTATTACCTCTGAAACACCTCTTAATGTTTCCCTTTGTTTAAAAAAGTACAAATGCATTCTGAAAATGTTCATGTGTAAAGAACTTTTCATTTACAAAACAGGTTAGTAACAGTAACAGTATAATTTCGCCAATATATGAATTTTCTCAAATTCTTTCAATCTATTGTCATGACGCAGAAACACTAGTGTCAGAAATCAAAGAGTTATTTCAGCACAGCCCCTCAGCTTAACTGTCGTACTTTAGTGTAGCATGGTTGTGTTCACCTCTTCTCTCTGTGACAGGTGAACACACCTGTCGGGGCATAAAATCCCACATACATATTTCTGTATTATATCTTCTTGCAATGGTCTTTCAGATTCCTGGTATATATATTATTTATTAATGCAATTTGCATTTGAATTCTCTTCTAGAATGTCAGTCTTACTATTGTTCTTCTTTACCTACATTTTTATATTCTATCTATCTATCTATCTATCTATCTATCTATCCATCTATCTATCTATCTATCTATCTATCTATCTATCTATCTATCTATCTATCTATCTATCTATCTATCTATCTATCTATCTCAAACCTCTGGTTCAGATGAACCTGATCCATTCTGAATGACCTGCAGCACAAAAGGCAACTCAAAATCCAAAAGGAATGCCCCACACTACCGAGGGGACCAACTGGACTCTTAGTTAGTTCTGGCCTGGACGCTGCATGTCTGACAGCCCTGCTGCTGAGGGTCATTGCAGACAGGTTTATTCACACAATGAACATTTTGATTTGATGACAACAATGGCTCTGTTACCATCATTATGGTATTTAGTCACATTAGTTAGAAAGTTCTGTATATTGGATATTTGAAAAATCAGATCACACAGAAGCTGGAAATAGTAAATATTTTCACTGTCAAAACTATCAGTAATAGTTGTGTGATCATTTTTAAGCGAAGACCCCAAATGTTGTCAGTGTCCTCCTTTTCTTAAGTGTTATTGTTGCTGCTTGATCTCATTGTTTCTATAAATACTGAATGTTTGAGGCCAAAAATGATGATAAGAGCCAAAAATGATTGTTAACAGTTCACAAGAGATGCTGTTTACATTGCACATGGTACAGCCTGCCTGCCTGTCAGTCTCCGTGATGGCAGTTGGTGATATCAGTTACCAATAATAATCTTGGTATGAGAAAGAACATAGAAAGACGAAGATGACAGAACAAAAGGAGTAAACAGTATACGAGAGGATAATAGCTGGAACATAAGGAAATGGCTGAGATAAAGTTGGCACAGGAGGAGGAAACTAATACTTCTTACATCTCCAAAGACAGAGGAGTCTCTCTTTGCTTATCTGTTGCCTTCATTCATTCACTGTTTCTCAACCTCTCCATCTCTATCACTATCTGTTGGCTTTTGACCGCCTTGCTCTCTCTTTGCTGATTCACTCTCCCTAATCTGCTCCCCACAACAATAAGATAAAAAATGACCTGCACTTCAGTCTCCAACTTTCTCACTAACTATCCCCCCTTCCCCCCGTTCGCCTTTCCATCCTCTCCCATTCTGTTTTCGCCTTCTCCCTCTCTTCAACATGCTTGAGGAATGTGTCAGAGCAGCACAAAAGAACAAAAGCTTGACAGGAGGAGGAGGAGGATGAGAAGAAGAAGAAGGATGAAAAGGAGAAGAAGGGGGAGAAAGTTGTGAGAGGTAAAGGAGAGGCAGAAAGGAAAATAGGAATGGAGGGAAAGAATGAGGGGCGAGAGAGAGGTTGAGAGGAGCTGGACATGGTTGAGTGGATCTGAATGTTGAGCTGCGCTTTGTCATCACGTGCTGACATGCAGCATCACACACATTTCAGAGCTCTTTATCAATCCCCAACCACCCCCAACAACAACAACAACACACACACACACACACACACACACACACACACACACACACACACACACACACACACACCACACACAAACACAGGGC
>VUQJ01013192.1:3926-27517 GCA_015108635.1 Andinoacara biseriatus
AGCATTTAAACACACTGATCATGAGTCCGGATGCTGCAGAGCACAAGCGCTCACATTCTGCTGCTTGAATGACTTCTGACTGCTTTCTTTGCTGAACTGTGTGCAGCAGCTTTCTGATCTCTGAACAGGAGAAATATGTGCTGATGTGATGGATTAAATTCCTGATCTTCCAGCTCCCGCAGAAGCTGCCGTGAAATTCCGGCTCACTCCGATTTCACTCTGATTACTTCACATTTTATACACACTTATTTTACTTATTTTGACGTCAGGTTAGTTTTTAATTGTATTAAATTGTTTTGTCACATTGTTTTATTTATTTTATTTTATATATCACTGTTATTATATTAAGGGGGTGATTTTTGGCATCATCGCACAGCTCCAAAATTAAAACCACCTAAACACACACACAGGCGGGGAGCTTCTCACACTCACCCAGCTGCTGCAGCCGCTGCTGCAGGCCGGCGGCGCGAATCCTGTCCGGTCCCTGCTCCACTCCGCCTCTCGACTGCAGCGAAACACACAAGGAGAGGTTGGAGGGTCTCACACACACACTCACTAACTCACTCACACAGCTTATCCTCGCGCTCTCACCTGTCCCTTGGAGAAAGGTGCTCCGATGATCCCCGCAGAGCGCTGAGGAGGATGGTGATGATGAAGGCTCCGCTTCCCCATCACAGCGACCCGCCACAACGTCCTCGCGCTCCTCATGCTGATACACACTCGCGCACACCATCAATGATCCACCGACCGGCGCAAATCTCCTAAAAACTCCACGTGACGTCAGCGTGAGTCAGGAGGAGCGTCCTTGGTGGACCGTGACGTCACGCCCGTGTAAGTTTGAAACGGCTAAACGACCTAAACGGCTTTTCTGTGTGGAGTTTTCCTCCTCTCCCCGTCTCTGCGTGGGTTCTCCGTCTTCCTCGCACAGTCCACAGACAGTGGGGTTAGGTTGCCCGGTGGTTCCAAATCGGCTGCAGGCTTGAAAGGTTCTGCCTGTGTTACTTTGGGTGACCTCTCCTCTCTTTGGTTCTAGTGCGATTTTGCAATGTCTGGTTCTGCTTACAAAGCATTCACAGTATTGTTATTCTTCCGTACGTTTTTGGACGGCTAAAAACTCCAGCTACGTTTATGCTACAGAAACTGTTCTGGTATCAAAACGTTCAGCTTCTTCGGGACATTACTGCGATTACTTTTCTGGTTCATAGCTTTTATGGTTTTTGAAATATTTAGCTTTTTATGATTTATTTTTTTTTGCCCCATTCAAAATGAATGGGGAAAAGATCAAAGGGCGTAGGGGCGTTCTGATTGGCTGATGATACTTCACTTTGACGTGGACTATAATACAGGAATAAGACATTTGTGGTTTTAGAGAGCAACAATGGGGAGGTCAAGCAACAGGTCACGAGCTGCAAAGAAACGCTGGCTGTCAACAGTGTTATTATAGCGCCCTGCAGCGTCGCACATTGTGGCATTGCTGCAGATGGTGCAGTAAAGACATTCCCAATAATGACCCGTTATTTTGAGGGTAAAAAAAAAAACACTGATCGAAGTCAAAGACGCTCTTACTGAGACTGCAGAAAGCATCGAAAAACTCATGAATGAAACCTTAGAAAAAATACACAGAAAAATGTTGCTGTCACTGGTGACAACTGCAACAAAGTTTTTCTTTTTCTTTCTTTTTTAAAAATAGTATTTTATTGAACATTTACTTATTACACCAGAATAACCCAATGAAAAAAACAAAAACAAAAAACAAGCAGAACAAACCAGCACAGGAGAAATACAGTAAAAATAAATAAATAAATAAAATGCGACCCTGCTTTGCAAAGCATATCATTTAGGTCCTGAGGTAGATAGTCCAAAAGGGGTTGCCATATCTTATAAAAGGCATCCAAATTGCCCTCTATTAGGGCACCGAGGCGCTCCAATTGGAAGATCCTAAATGTCTCTCAATGGTCCTCATTGTATAACAGAAGGGGGCTGTCCCCAGATCTGCTGTAACAGAATGCAATGTTTTGCCAGATGTAGAAGTTTGCGTAGTAACATCGTCTGCTCAGGCATCAGAGACAGTCCGTGCACAGATAAACCACAACAAAACAACCCACAGTCTGTAGGAATTGTCTGTGGCAAAACTCTTCCAAAACCTGTTTATCAGATACAATGGTCGCCCACACTTGTGTTGCATTTTATACAGAGAGGTGAGTATTGAAGGTGAAGTGTGTGCTTTAACTGCGGGGTACGGTGTAGCCTGTGAAGGATTCTGTTCTCCCTGAATCTGCTGCAAATAAACGAGAAAAGGCCCTCAACCATGTTTCCCTGCTGAGCTCAACCCCCAAATCTGTTTCCCAATGGGGGTTTGGACCTTTCAGTTGAGAGAGGATTTAACCTCATTAGTTGCCCATAAAAATCTTTTTTAAAAATGTCTTTTTATGGTCGAGACCCTCGTTAAATTTAAGAAGGAAACTTTCTACGGGGTGTAAGATAGGCTGGTCGTCTGGGAAAATAAGTGATGATTGTACAAAATGTTTTACTTGGAGAAAACCAAAGAAGTCCTTCTGTAAAAGATTATGCTTATCTTGTATTTGTCTAAAAGACATAAAACCACCTTCTTCAAACTTCTTCACCTGAAAACCGACTGTATGCAGTGACTTTGTTCTCTTAGAAAACTTAATGTTTTTATTCTCTCTAGTTCTACCCTTCTATAATTATGCATAGGCTCATTTATCTGTTTCTCTTTATTTCTTTACTATTGTTATTCTTGGTATTACGATTTCTTATTAATCTTGATAGTTAATTCTTTTTATGCAGCTTCCTTGTCGATATAAACCTCAGTAACAATAACAGAGCATATACGGTCCATAAAATACAAATTATCATTATGTTTTGCAACTCCATAACTTTACCTGTACACATCAAAGCTGAATATGTCCAGGTGTGTGATGGGAATTGTAAAATCTGAAGCAGACTTCCAGTGTTCCTCGTCTTTGTGTCGCATGAAGATCATATCTTTTTGCCTCTTTTTGAACTGCTTTATGTTTTGACTCTGCTTCAGCAGCAAACATTCACTCCACACACACAAAGACTTTTCTTTAAAGTTGCAACAACCCTCTGATTAGAACTTCTTTTTCTAAAAACAACAAAAAAACATGCGTTGATTATTTTTTTGCTCTGTTTGCATCATTCACAGTGCAGGTTACAGGGATCAGACAAACTGCACTTTTATCCTTATTGTTCCAGATCTCTGCACAGCAGCTGAAATACAGTGAAACCAGCGAACAGTATCAGATATGGAGTGACATACAATCTAATGTCTGCTTTACTTTGTTCAGTACTTCTTGATACTTTGAAGTGAACATACAGTATTTAACATGTACTTTCCATCTGAGTCCTAATTTATCCTGATTACATATAATAATAAATAATGAAGTCTACAAAAAACCCAACCACATACTGTTTGTCTTTGGGGTTTGATGTTGGTGTTCTGTTGAGTGTCAGAGCCACTGATGTTGATCTGAACCCGTACTCACTCTGTGTGAGTGGTTTATGTTTGTCTGTAACATTTTCCAGTCATTCATTAAACAGTTCTTATTACATTTTCATTCACAATTGTGAGGAACACCAAATAAGTATTTCTCGCTGCTGGTCCAGGATCTGTGATTTTTCCCACTAAATCTGGTCCAGAATTTATTTGTTGGCCACAGCATCCATATTATATTCTCAGCAGAGCTGTTTTGCCACAACTTTAGAACTCTCTTCGAAAACTTTCCAGTCTTCCATCATTTTACCACCAAATCACAGAAAAACTCTTCTTGATTCCAACGAGGTCTTCCTCAAAGCCAACAGAGGCACACGTTTTAAACCAGAGGCACGAGGGACAGGACTGCCCTTCAAACTCACATAAAATGTGATTTTTGCAATTTTTTCCCCACCTCACTACCCTGACCACACCTGTACTCCAGGAAACCACAGCCGCGAAGATCAGAAACTTCTGCGGCAGCTGTGGTTTCAGCTTTCATACACAAGTCATGTGACTTCTGGAGGTTGATCCTTCAGATGATGAACGCCATTTGATTTCCAGACCAAATAAAAACCAGCAGACTCGACACAAACCTGCGTTTATTTCTTACATGAAAAAAATATCCGTAGCAGCGATCTGATCATTCAGCCCTGCGACTGTGAGCTAGAAGTAGCTCTGCAGCGGCTCTCCCAAGATGTTCTCCATCTCCTGGATCACCTTCTGGACCTGTTGCTCCACCTCCTCGCACTCATCTGGAAAACAAAGAGCAGCTCTGAGCTTTAGTTTGCACTCGGCGTTCCCTGCTCTGACACAAGATTTACAGTAAAGCTGTGTCTAAGCTTACAAATGGAATTTTACTGCAGGTCTCTCACATTCTGCTTGGATTTTAATCACTTCTGATGTTGTATTTGATTTAAACTTCCAATTAAATTTTTCCATGATGGTAGAAACTGATGTGATCTTCTCTCCTCGTTTAATTCTGACCTTGCTGAAAACATCTGGATTCGACCAGGTGTGTCAGTCAGTTTTGTCTCCTGCTCACATCAAGTGTGAATGTTCACAGAGCCACAGGGAGGTGCTGCCCTCTAGTGGCTGATGGCTACATTACATTATAGACCCAACAGTTGATTGGAGGTGTACATAAATATCTGCGTGTGTGTCCTTACCCTCCATGAGTTCAGCCAGGAAGGGAATAGTCTCTGGCAGCAGCACCATGTAGCTCTCCTTCAGTTTGGACGCCACCTCCATGAGCATCAGCAGAGAGGAGAACCGCACCTGAGAAAGTGGAAGGTGTTCATGATCATTAGTTAATCAGCTGATATACACCTCATGTGTAGGAGTCCAATTATGACAAAAATGGCAAAAAAAAAAGAAAGAAAGAAAGAAAAAGAAGGAGGTAAGTTTATGACAAAAATAAACTTGGATATTTTCTGACATATTATTTCATTAATAAGACTGCATAAACTGGCACTATTAAATCTTGGACACTTTGGGCTTCCGCAACGTTCGTATTTTCATTATAAATAGATTTACTGCCTCTCTAAGATCAGACGGCGCCACAGTGTGACGTGAAGCTCGACTGACAACATTATAAAGTTCACTGAGGCCTCGCTGCACCTCCCAGGTGACACTCAGGGCACAGCAGCCGCCCGACAGGTGTTTCAGATGAGCTCACCTTGGCGTCAGAGTGCCTGGTCTTCAGGAGGATCTGATAGTTGAGGGTCTTCCACTGCGAGTCGTCAGCCAGCGCCACCGAGAACTGCCCAACGCAGGGCACCAGGTGCTGGATGACACGCTGCTGGTACCGCTGCTCACCGCCGAGTCGGTTCTCCAGCTGGAATTAAAAAGAAACCATCTCAGAGCTTCATTTAAAGAACCTTTCCTTGAATGTAACTTGACTGAGTGCCCTGAAGGAACCGGGACCTTCACGTTCCTGAACATTTGTTCAGGATAAAACACTAAACCATCAGAGTTAAGACACACAAAGTGACAATTACGTGACTATGAGACGTTTATCGCTCCAGTTTTACAAACTGAAAAATAATAACAGGTTAAAATCATTATTCTGATGTAATTAATCACAACCTCAGCTAATCAAAATATTGTTTATGTGACCTGACAATGTTACTGTGTCTCACCTGGTCAACGAGCGGGCTCAGCAGGGCGTCGGCTCGCTCCCGGCTCAGGAAACGTTGCGTGTCGTACAGGAAGATCTTGTAGAGACAGTCGAGGACGTACTGCAACAGCAGGCAGCTCTTCTCCTCGCCATCGTCCTCAGAGTCAAACAGCATTGGGTCTGAGACAAACAGGAAATCCACAGCCAGCAAAATACATCAAATTATTAAAAAGAAAACAACAACAAAACAGCAAAATAATCTAAAATAATTACATAGATTAAATACAATGAAATATTTCAAAGAAATAAGTCAAGTAAGGTGAAATGAATTAAAATAATTTGTTAAATAAAACCAATGATTAATATTGGTAATAAATGAATAACTAATAATAAAAAAAACTGTAATAATAATAATATGAATAAATTAAAATAAAATATGAAATGTTAAAATCATTAGAAATACATTACTTATAAACAGAAAAATATGAATTAAAGATTTAAATAAAATTTGTAAAATGCGCAACATAAAATAAGCTAATTCAAATACATTAAACAATAAAAAAGGAATAAACTAAAAATAAAACTGATTAACAAGAACACTCAAATTCTTTGTTAAAAAAAGTTTAAAAAATGAAATTCATAAACAATTTTAAAAACTCTTGAACTAAAGTACAAACCTGTGCTGGAGCTGCTGATTTGTCTCAGCAGGTCTGCGAATGGTTTCACCAGGTTTCCAGCGAACAGCACGAAGAGTCCTTTGAGGCGCTCGGCGATGCGGTCGGACAGTCGGTAGAAGGTCAGCAGACGGTCTTTACGGTCCGATTTACTCCAGTCAAAGAGCTGAAAGTCAGACAGACAATTATTGGCACCTGGAGGGAAACTGGGATGGCGGCTGCGTCTTCGAAGCGGCGGCGTTACCTTGAAGAAGAGCGGCCTGAATGTGACCTCGGACAGCTTCATCACCATGGCGATCAGGCAGTCGATCACACAGCCCTCGACCTGCGCCGTTTTCTCCAGATCGCCCTGAAGATGAGAGAGAAGAGTCAGAAAACACCGCAAACTGCTTCCTGTTTGTAAAGTAATCTAAGTACAGTTACTCGAGTACAAACAGCATGTGAGAAACAGGAAGCCGAGTAAACCTGGCAGTGCTCGGAGCGGAAGTCGAGCGCGGTGAGGAAGAATGTGGTGAGCTCCGATTGGTGGAAGTTGAGCTGGTCTTTCTCCATGTGAGCAATGTGTTCCTTTAGGATGCTCAGCAGCGCCCCCAGCTGACTCTGCAGGGAAACAACAAGAAGTTCACTGCTGAGATGCCTTTAATTGATTTTTAATGTTCCTGCTTTTTTTCCTTTTTTGAACATTTAAAAATATTTTATAATATCTATACAGGATATTACTGCTGTTTACAGAGATTCTGCAGGATCTTTAGGTTGTAGTTGAGGCATTTTAATAAAGTTCAACATGAGAATTTGGAATTTTTAGACCATTTTAAGTCCCTGAATCCATCACTCGTGTGTTTGAATCATTCTGGAAAGCCTTTGAAGAAGAGACACAAAACTGTGCACTTTCCCAAAACTTTAACTTTATTGGTTAAAGCAGATTTTACAGTTTGTGGATTTGGAAAACAAACATGAGTGCAGCTCAGCTCTTACCTTCTTGTTGACCACCAAGCTGTTGTAGCACCTGCTGATGGTGGGCAGTAGGACCCTGGGGGGTAGTTTGGTGGCGAGAGTGCTCTTTAGGGAGGCGAGACGGACGGAGAGCTGGGCGAAGGACGAGGAAGAGGAGGAGGAAGAGGAGGTCTCTAGAAGCCGGGTTAGCCGACACACCTGCAGGAGGAAAGAGGAAGAGTGAAGAATTTTTAGAAATCGTTTTATAACGAGTCCTTGTGAAGCTCAGGTCGGCACTTCCGGGGTGACTGGTGACCAATCAGTGAGTCCCATCAGAACAAGAGCAACATGAATAATTTGTGTGTGTGAAGGAAAAAGTCAAACAATTAGAAAAAATACAAACTGCAATTTTTAACTGAGGATTTCATTTGTTAAGGGAAAAAATATCCAAATCTACCCTGTGTGGAAAAGTAATTCCCCACCCTTTATTAAATCATGAATTAACTGTGATTAACCACATTTTTTGGAGAGCTTCAGAGTTCAGTTTCACTGGCAGACCCACTGAATCAAGAAACCACTTCAATTAAACCTGCCTGACAGAGTGAAGCAGGCTAAAAGCCACAATCTAAAGAAACAGCTGAGAAACAAAGTCATTGACATCTATCAGTCTGGAAAGGGTTACTAAGCCAATTCTAAGACTTTGGGACTCAGTGAACCACGGTGAGAGCCATTATCCACAAATGGAGAGAATCTGGAACGGTGGGGAATCTTCCCAGGAGCGTCCGACTTTGAAAATTACTTCAAGAGCGCATCAACGACTCACCCAGGAGGACAGAAGAGCCCAGAACAGCATCTAAAGAACTGCAGGCCTCACTTGGTTAATTTAAGGTCAGAGTTTATGATTCAATGAGAAAGACTGGGCAAAAATGGCATCCACGGGAAAGCTCCGAGGAGAAAACCGCTGCTGACCAAGTCTCACATTTGCCAAAAAACATCTTGATGATCCCCGAGACTTTTGGAAAAATGTTCTGTGGACTAACGAGCAGAAGCTGAACTTTCTGGAAGGTTTGAGTCCAGTTACATCTGCAGAAACTAATATTTCATAAAAAGAACATCCAGCAGTCAGAGATGGTGGTGGTTGTGTGATGATCTCGGGCTGCTTTGCTGCTTCAGGACAACTTGCTCTAATTGATGGAACCATGGATAATGATCTGCCAGAAAATCCTGAAGGACGATGTCCGGCCAGCAGTTTGTGCCCTGAAGCTCACATACCAGCAAGTCCACCGCTGAGTGGATTAAAAAAAAAAAAAACTGAAGGTTTTGGAGCAGCCTAGTCAAAGTCTGGACTTGACCTTTAAACAGGCCGTTCATGCTGGAAAACCCTTGAATGTGGCTGAATTCAAACAATTCTGCAAAGAAGAGTGGGCCAAACTTCCCCCACAGCAATGTGAAAGACAGCCAGTTATTAGTGTTAGGGGGCAGTTACTTTTTCAAACAGGGCAGGTACGTTTGGAAAGCTTTGTTCCCTTAATAAATGAAACTATCCTTTAAAAACTGCATTTTGAATAACTCGGGTTATCTTTGTCTAATATTAAAATTAGTTTGATGGTCTGAAACACGTAAGTGTGACAGATTTTGAAGGTAACCGGAAAATGTGGAGAAAATTAAATGTGAGGAGCAACATACTGTGAGATCCAATAAAAGCAGAGCTTGACCCTCACAATCATATTTATGCTCGTTCGTTTTAACCTTTCATTCATTTTTCTGATGCATTCAAGTGTTCACAGGTATAAATGCCTCCCACAGGTTTTACCTGTAAGGTGGTGTCGCGCAGGTACGGGCTGACGAAATGTGGCAGCGTCTCTGCGACCCGCTGCAGCGCAGTGACGGCGCTCAGCAGGTAGATCTCATTGGTCAGCAGCTCCTTCCTGTCTGTGAGCACGTGCAGGACGGCCGGCATCAACCTGCAGAACAAACACACGACAGTCAGCTGACTGGCAGGCTCCGCCCCCACGTGGTCGTGTCAAAGGTGAACGGCGGGTGTCACAGACCTGGGTAGCTGTGGGATGGCGAGGGCCTTCAGCGTGCTGACCACCTCGGCGATGCAGAGCAGAGCGCTGCCCGTCACGTTCTTCTCTTCATCTGTCGCCATGACGATCTCCACCGTCTGCAGCAGCACGGGAACAAATGCCTCCTGGTGATCGGAGCCAAAACTGCGGCAGAGCAGCTTGAGGCTGAAGAGTGCTGTCTGTCTGTTGATGGCCTGTTCCGCCTCGTCCGCAACCTTCCCGTGACCTTTACCCACGATGCACAGCAGGTCGCTGATCAGCTGGAGGAGCACCGTAACCTGAAAGCAGACAGGAAGTTAATCTCATTGCTTCGTACTGAACACACTGTGTGATCACCAGCGTGTGCGTGTTTTATTGTTACACATCAGCGTATCAAAATCTGCTCTGAGGTGAACTCTGACTTCACTTCCTGTTACACTTCTTTGCATTACCTGCTGTGCGTCCCACTGCGTCCTGTGCTGCAGTTTGTTGTTCAGCAGGTCCATGGCCTTCCTCCTTACTGACGCCAGCTCGTTTCCCATCAGCCCCCTCATCACTGTGATGAAGGTGTCCGTGGGCAGAAGGGCGTTCACCTGGACAAAGGTAAGAAGGTAAGCAGCAGAAGAACGTGGATTCAGGGCACGTTTACGTCTGATCTGCTCCATTTCTCCCTGTAAAAATGTTAACCAGCAGAATTTAAATAAAGACTGAGTCAAACCTTGTCCAGGACATCGTAGGCTTTATTGAGCAGAACTCTCCAGAACTTGGCGGTGGGTTTGTCGGCATTCTCCTCAACGCAACGAGCGACGCTGTGGATGTAGCGCAGGATCTCCTCCAGCAGCCTGTAAGAGAACACGCCAAACGTTCAGCTGCTTGCCGAACGCTCACGCGACAGCACGAAGCACGGCATCACTTTGACACTCACCTCTGCTGCAGCGGCTGCAGAGATGCATCCTTATCGCTGCCGTCCGAGACCTAAAACACACACAATCAAATGTTTATCATCGTCACAGTGGATTTACTCTCTTTACGGCCTGATTTTACATCACACACCTTCCTGATGAAGCTCGCCGAGCCGAGCAGCTGCGCCATGAAGGACACGGACAGGAACTTCAAGTGTCGCAGCTCTTTGCTGCTGTGAGCGTCCACGCTGAACATCAGCTCCTCCACCTTCGCCTCCTCCTCTTCCTTCTTCTGAGCTCCTCGCCGGCCGACAGGCCGTTTCGCTGGAGCTGCAGAAACACAAAGACCCAGAACTCAGTCAGTCTATGGAGGCCCAAAAATCTAAAACAATATACAGAATTAAATGTAACATTTATTTCACTATTAATTGCTCTTTGCACTTTCTTATCTACATATTTATTTTGTTGTTTATTTAAATACTTAGATTGCCTAAAAAAAATTAAAACCATATTTACTTCTATATTTATGTTCATATTCATGTTTTCCCTGTTTGTCTGCATTTTTTTGTTTTGAATAATTAAGTTAGGAAATAAAACAAAGACAATTTATTTCTGTACTTTTAAATTATTTACCTTTGTATTTTTCCTGTAATTATTTATTTACTACATGGGGAAAAATGGATAAAATCAATAAAATTTAAATCAGTAATAAATTCATCACATATTTATAGTTTTATACATAGTATTTAAAAAAAAAAAATCTATTTTCATTTTGAAAAAGTGATTAACCTCTTTGGGTTGCATCAGAAGAGCTTATGGTGCCAAATCAAACATATGCAGCTACCTGTTGTGACAGGGGAGGATCTGAAAGTTCTTTTAATTGATTAAAATTGATTATATTATTATCAAAATTAATAAAATACATTAACAGAGAAATTGCAACGAAATAAACACAGAAACTGGAAATAATTGGAAATTGGAAATAATTCTTTCCTCACATTATAGAGGGTAATTTATGTTGACACATTTTCAAAATGTTTTTTCCTTCAGACTTTGGCCGTGACAGAATATAATAAAAATATATATAAAAATATAAATAAATATTTATATTCATTTTACTTTCTATAAAACTTCCTCCTGTATCTGCTGATCACATTCCTTCAAAACTTTTTCACCCTCACCATCGTCTTTGTCGTCCGGCAGCTGCAGCAGGAAGTTCAGGATGTTGATGAGCGAGGTCAGCTGATCGCTGACGTCGAACTGACAGCACAGAGAAATCCAGAAGTCCACGTCTCCCTCTAGAGCCGCGTCCTGCTCGCAAAAAATAAATACAAAACTTGCAAATCATGCAAAGACACAGAATGAGACAACAACCTCCGCTCCACAGACGCAGGTGTTTGTCACCTTCTCGCTGGCGGAGCCGCTGCTCTGCGTGGCGTGCAGCTTGAACAGGAGGACCAACAGGACCCAGAGGAAGCGGGCGGGGCCAAGTGTGGTCACCAGCTGGCTGAGGATGGGCAGCCGGCGGTGCTCAGGGACGTGAGGCAGCGCGTCGGCAAACACGTGCATAATCTTTGTCACCACAACTGTCACACGAGAGTCGGAGCTGCCATCAGAGAGTTGCTGGGCCTGAAGGAGGAGGAGGAGTGATGAAGACTTTGGATACCAGAGATAAGACAGAGAGATTTTTACTGCGGTCTCACCTGGATCAGGGCAGGTACGACCATCTGCACCGTCCTGTCAATGACTCTGAAGCTGTAAGCGTCGTCCAGCCGCATGATGTTGGCACCCATGAAGGTGAAGATGGGCATGATGTTGTGGAGAACTTTCTCCTGCAGGAGGACGAGCAACAAGAAGTACATTTTTTTACATTTTTTTTTTTTTTAGGTGGTTTTGTCTTATGGAGGAATAAAAGTGTCAAAATGTAAATAAATTCATGACAAAAAAATATATACTTTTAAAATGCAACAATAAATGTTTTTACTGTGTTTTAATTCCCATATTTATTTGTTCATAAATTTCTTTTTTATAATTCTTATCTTCATATCCTGCTGCTAAAACGCTCTCAGCTCTGGACAGAGACTGAGCAGGAGGAGCGATGAAGCTGAAAAAGCTAAACAGAAAAGGAGGCGGAGCTCTTACGGGGAAGATGGTGGCGGCGGTGCCCAGCAGCAGCAGGGCGTGGTGGTGAGTCTGCGGCATGTCAGATGTTCGAATGCACTGAACCACGAGCTCCACGCTGAACTTATCTTCATCCAGGACGTCTGCACAGAGCGAGGAGAGCACAGTGAAAACACACACACACACACACACACACACACACACACACACACACCTCTTTATCCTCCTCCCACACCCACCTGCAGCCACAGGTCCACCACCTGCAGACAGCTTGTGGCAGATGTTGAGCAGACAGCTGAGCAGCAGCTGTTTGACGTACTCCATGTTGGTGTTATCGTCTGAGCACGGCTCCATGCTCCTGATGACAAACATTTTTCATCAATTTATTTATTTTCCTCCTGTTTATTTCTGTAATGCAAGCATTTAAATCATAAACTCTACACGCCGTAATGTTACCTGGTGAGCAGAGAGAACAGAACTGGCACCAACACATGGGCTCTCTTCAGCTTCTTCTTGTGCTGCAACAGCTCCAGGATCAGGGTCACTCTCTGCCACGACACAGCGCCCCCCTCTGGACCCACACTGCTGCTCTCCTGAGGTTTCCTGAACACACACAGCAGCAGTTCAGACTGTCTGCAGTCAGCACAGCAGCTAGTCCTCACACTAAAGCGCGGCAGAAGGGGCTTCTGGGAAACTGCGGCTCATAATAATCAGCCTACGAATATCATTTTTAAAAAATGTATTCTTTGAGCATTTAATTTTTTACTGAGTGATTTGATAATAGAATTTGTCAGATATGGTCCTCCATATCAGCCGACTGCAAACATTTGTCACAGTAAACAAATGATGATCAACAGATAAATATGAAAAGATATCAATAATAAATTTTCTTTACAGTTTTAATTCTTTTATTTTCTTAAAAGGATGACACACTGAATATTTGTCTGAATCTCATCACAAATCCGTCAGTGGATCTCAAACATCAAAGGTCGCAGCAGCGACTCTGCCACGTTTCAGAGCGTAAAATGATGAAAATACCTCAGTGACAGGCGACTCCGGCGGGTTTGCTGCACCGTCACGCTGACTTTTGGTTTCTCTGGAGGAGCGAGTTCATTGGCCAGCAGTTGACAGTCAATGACAATCTGAGGAGAACAAGAAAGGTCAAAGCTTCAGCGATTCGTTCAGAGGATGATTAATCTAATCAATTCGGCTGTTCTGGATCGCGGCTCACCCCTTTGAAGACGCTGCTGATGGTGTTGGCCGCCAGCGGACTCTTGCTCTCCACCAGCAGGTCGAACATGACCGACAGCAGCTTCTGCTGCACCTTCTCGTCTGCGAGGGCCGAGAAGAATGGCTTTGTGATCTGCAGAGAGACACGGAGATGTCTGAACACCAAATCCACAGTCTTCATCAGCTAACTGAACATTTATGTGCAGGTTTGTGGGCTGGATTTTAATCAGGTCCAAGATTTATTTAACTACAACATGCTAAATGTTTTCAAACTGGGTTTATTCAAACTTTAGAGATGGTAAAGTGTGAACTTGTGGGGGAAGTTAGCTTTTTCTGGACCCCACGTCCTCCTGACCTGCTCCAGAGCGATGATGTGGCAGCTTGGGATGTCAACGTGCTGCTGGGTGGAGGTCTTCAGAGCTCTGACGAACAGATCCAGGCAGTTCTGGTCTTTGGCCAGCAGGGGGGCGGATGTCTCATTGTATTTCCCCAGGACGAGCTGTAGGAGCTGAGCCTCGGCACGCAGCAGGGTCGGGGTGTCTGGGCCGGTCTCCAGGAGGCGATCCAGGACAGGAAGCACGCCGGAGAGGACGGACTGGGGGGGGAGGCGGGAAAGTCACAGTGAGGCAAAAAGGCATCAAAGTATCACTGAATTTTAGACAAATACATTTAAAATCATCAGTCAGGACTCCGAGCAACCTTCTTTACTCATCTTCATAAGTCAAAGTAGAACTCCAGGAATCAATTATTAGCGCCACACCAGAAATCTGCTCACAGCATGAAGGTCTGCTGAGTAAAACTTCGAGGTTTGGACTCAAATCAGTTTCTCAACCATTTTGTCTCTAAAATGTAAATAAATGCTGAAAAATAACAAAACATTTCGGGAGTTTTTCCAATATAAAAGCATTCACACCCCAAACACTCAGCTAATACATGTTTTTCCCTAGCGACTGGAAGTTGCCGGGTCTGTTAATTGTGATTATCAATGATGAACAATAAACTGATGTCTGAACTTTTAAGAGCTGTGACAGAAAATGATCAAACAGTGCTTAATAGTCAGACAAAAAGCAGAATAACAAAGTCAGCGGTAGCTTGTTGCAGGTGTTTCTGGATCAGGTGTGTTCCTGGCCCCTCCTCACCTCTCCATTGACCTCGCTCAGTGCTCTCAGCAGGGCGGCGGCGCTGTATGACGGGCAGCTGGGAGTCTGAACGCTCTGCAGCAGCAGCTGCATCGCCATTGCCAGCTTCTTCTGCTGCGGCTTTGCTTTGCTGGACGAAGACTCTTCGTGCAGCACGCCGAGAGCCTGTGGGCGTAAACAGGAAGTCAGAACAACAAATCCAGGAAGTCCACTCGTGTTTTTAAGATTTTTAACTGCAGTTCATCACAGATTTAGACCAATTAGCAGGAAAAGAGTCCTCACTGTGCTGAGATATGAAGGGTCAGCGATGATCTCCTCCGAGGTTGTCAGAAGCTTCTCTGTGATTGGCTGGAAGGGGGAGGTGTTAGCTGCTGATAGGCTCTGCAGGACGCTAAGCGCCGCCCTCCGGACCTCCCGAACCGCAGAAGTGAGGCAAACGAGCAGAGACGGGACCACTAACACACACACACACACACACACAAAATCAATCAGATTAATCAGACATTCTTTTTGATCTCTGAACCCAGAAAATGTCCACAGCATCCTCACACATTTCTAACTTTATTAGAAATCTTTATAAAGAAAATTTTAAAAAACTGGTGATCGAATTCCATTGAATTTTAGGACATTTCAAGATATTAGAAAGTGAATTATAATGAATAATAATTTCAATTTCAGGCCAAGATTCATAAACCACATCTCACCAGGTGAGTCGGCGGCCGCCAGCTCGTCCATCGCCCTGGCAGGTTGGGTGCTCAGCAGCGCTCGGCCCATGTACAGCGCCTGAGTCTGCAGGACGGCGCCCACCTTCACATCCAGCTGGTCTCCGTGGTTACTGCTGTATCCCCACAGCACGCAGAGGAACCTGAATAGCACCGGCAGCTCACGCAGGTGGACCTGAAGGACGCAGCAGTAAAGTGAAGGTTTCTCAGGATCGTTCAAACTGAAACACGCAGCTACGGTTCAGTCCGTTTACAGGAAATGATGTCGTACCTGGACGAGCAGCTTCATCAGCTCTCTGAAGCTGTCAGCTGTCGCTCCCTCGGCCGCGCCGCTCATGATGACGCTGAAGAGGCGGCAGATCAAACCGAGGTAACAGCAGGTGTTTGTGTCGAGCTTCTCCGGGTTCCACCAAACTGCACCTGGAAGACAATCACGTGTTTCTTTTTCTTTCTACATGAACCTGCAGAAATCACCTTCTTCAAGTGTTTTTACCTTTGAAGGAGGCATCATGACACCTGAGGCAGGAGATGAAGTCTTTGAGCAGAGCGATGAGTACGAAGCTGTACTCCCTGTCCAGCTGTTCACCTGGCATCTGAGCACATCTGCTCAGGTAGAGCGCTGCTGCCTCAGAGAAGGAGGTAGACCCGGAGCCAGGATGCTCAGCTTCCTGTTAAAATAAATAAATAGTCAAATCCTGCCACCTCCATTATCCACAATGCAGGTGGGTTCTGTTCTCGCCTTTACAGGGAAATTTGCGTTTATTGCGTTAAAGTTTGACCAACCTGTGCGGCGTCACTCTTTATGACCTCCAGCAGGGGCCGCTCCAGAAGCACGTAGACCCTCTGAGCGGTGAGCAGGTGCTGCGTCTCGCTCAGCTCGCCCAGGCCGAGCAGCAGCGTCCGGGTCAGAACCAGGAAGGCAGCCCTGTCTCTGAGGCCGGAGCCCCGCTGCTGCTCCACCAGCAGCGCGAGATTCTCCAACTGACCGTGAAAGATGGAAAACAATCAGCTGACAGTTTCAGCGCGCGCACACACACACACTCACACACTGCAGATGACTAAGGACTCACACACAACATTTACACTTTAAAACGTTACCCAAATATCCTCGAAGATAAATGAAGGTATGAACTCGTATAACAAACATCTTTCTGACTCGTGTAAGGAACGGCCGTTTGAACTCACAGCGTCGCGTTTAGAGAAGTGCTCCATCTTTGCCAGGTTCTTTGTCAGCGTGGAGACCAGACGCTCATTGGCCAGACCTACGAAGTCGGGCTCGGAGCTTCTCTTCACCACCTCATCGAGCTCTGTGTGGACACGAACAATGTTTTTAGACAGTGAAGCTGGTCGATGTCACTCAGCTGCTGCTGAGCTTCAGAGCCACAAAAACAAGTTTGAAACAAATCCAAAAACAAATTTCCTACAGAGTCTTTAAAGGCCTTCAGAGCTTCTAAGTATAGACATGAATGTCTTTAGTGGAGGGTGCTTTTATTGTGAAACAGCCACACGAAATGTGTGTTACCTCGGTCCCAGTTCAGGGTGAGGGGGTGTTTGGTGAGGAAGGGGGACCGGACAATGCAGCGGACGAAGTCCAGCTGTGTCGAGGTGATGACCAGGAAGGGAAACAGCTTCCAGCCCATCCTCTGCACCAGCTCGCCGTCCCCCTTTCCCAGACGTGGGTCAGACAGTAAACGCACCGCCTCCATCACCACGGGAAGCCTGGAGGAAAGAATCTCAGATTTACAGAAGTCTCATGAAGGCATCATCAATATGAACCAGTATAATGAAGCGTCTCTGACCATCGCTCAGCCATCGACTGATCGGCTCTGTACAGCAGAGACAGCAGACTTGAGAAGGCCTCCTCGCCATCCAAAATATCAAACACCACCTGAAACAAGAGAACCAGCTCAACACCACCATCAAACAGAACACCATCAGACCCGTTAACGATCATCTCACTGACCTCCAGGACTTTGAGAGCGGCCGCTACGACCTCCGGCGAGTCGTCACTTAAACGCTCCATGACGGCATCTTTCAGGAAGGCTTCATCCAGACTCTGCTTCTACTCAGAGGAAACACGGCCACAAGGAGAGGTTAAATGCCCCAGTCTAATATGTCTAATATTAAAAAAAAAAAAAATCACACTGTTATGGTCACAAACCAATCACAGACTTTTCATTAATTTCCTCTGAACTGCTTGAAGAGAAAAGAACAGGAACCACTGCACCACACCTCTGAACAGAGGAAGAGAATGAAACAGGAAGTCTACCTGTTCGGCAGTGATGGCATCCTTCAGGTGCTCCACAGCTGAGACTCTGACTGAAGGTTGAGGGTGTTTCAGGCTGAGCAGCAGCGACGTCTCCGAGTCGCCTAAAATCTACCAACACAGACACACAGAGCTCAGAGAGACCAACAGGAAGCAGCTTCTGTTTGATGATAACCAGGTAAATACGAGCCATAAATCAAATGAATAATCTGTAGCTCACCTGGTGTTTCCCGCTGCTCAGAGACAGAGACAGAAACTGGTGGAAGAGTTGTTTCTGCTCCGTGCTGCTAATGTCAGTCACATAACCTGCAAGGACGCCGTCCAGAGTGCCGCAGTACCTGACAGAGGAGAATGTTTTTCTTTAAACTGTATTTAAGATCGATCAGTCAGCAAGGGAACCAGTGGGCAAGATGGGAGGAAAATCCTCTCCACCTCTGCCTTAATCGAACTGATATGAAATTCGTACATACTTGGACTCGAACAGGCGCACCAGAGGCAGCAGGTGCTGGTTGAGGGCTGACAGGTCTTCAGCTGAGCGCGCGGTCTGACTCAGATACTCGTCCAGCAGCAAGCTGCAGGAAAAACACAAAAACCAGTAAGAAGAGCCCAAACTGAAAACCCACCAAAGACTCTGATCCAGCATGAGGCTTACCGAGCCACAGTCCGGCCCAGGTCTTTGGTCAGGGGGACGGACTCCAGGATGGACACCAGCACTCCGAGCTTCTCCATCTCACCTGTGACACAGAAACTCAGGTAAACTCTGATCTGACCTGTGAAGCTGCAAAACAACTTAAATGTTGCAGGTCTCACCTGAACTGCTGGCGAACATGCTTTGGATCAAATGAGGCAGCAGGTAGCGCAGCAGAGGGCTGACATCATGAACCGCTGCCATGACCTGCAATGTTGAAACCAGCGCCGGCATCGAGCACAGACGGAAGGCGGCTCTGGGCACACGGGAAAGAACAGACAGGTGAGAGGATGTCACCTCAACAGAGCAAGTACAAAACATCTCAACCAGGCGGTCTCAGTCCTACCTGGGTCCCACAGTGCCCTCCTTCTGGTTCTGCAGCAGTACGATAAGGCAGCCCAGACCCTCCTTGGCGAGGACAGGCTCTTTGTTCAGAGACTTGCTGATGTGCACGGCGAGGCTGTCGACCAGACTCGCCTCCATCACTACCTTCACCGCCAGCTGGCACACAATCATGTAGGTTGCGGCTTTGTAGTCCGCCAGTGATGACTTCAGACCCTGAGGAGGCAACGAGATAGGTCTCAAGTTAAATCCCACGTCACCTGTTGTGTTTTCAGGTAAATAAAGCAGTGAAAACCCAGCTGTAGACACAGCTGCACAAGCTGCAGGTAAGTGTGAGTGTTACCATCTGGACGTATGGCAGGAGTTTGGAGATGATGGTGTTGGACACTTTGCCAACGCCGTCCAAAGCGGGGACGATGGTGGAGGCGTAAAAGGAGAAGATCACTCTGAGCTGGGAGCAACTTCCCGAGTGTCCAGAATATGCCTGAAGAGAAGAAGACAAGCACCAAATACAGGTAACTGTCCAGGTGTTCCACAGGGATCAATCTCAGAGCCGCTGCTCTTTGTTCAGTCTAATGTCAAACATCTCCAGATCCAAACAAACTCTGAGGGTTAAAAATGCTCCAATAAAACGATCAGTATAGCTGTTCACCGAAGTGTTACAATAAAGTTTAATACTCTGAACAAAGAACAGCAAGCTTCACAAAACCTAAAAGTTGGAGCGGCCAATGATAAAACGAGAGCCTCATCAGATAACAGGAGGAGTCAGGAAGGTTACCTCAATGGATCTGGTCACCAGGGTGCAGATGAAGTCCATGAAGCTCAGGTCTGTGTAGCAGTGAGTGATCAGAGTTCCTCTGGATAAAGGCACACCCGGTTTCTGAAGAAAAAACACCAAACAAAATTTTTTTTTAAAAAGTTATTCTGAGGAGTCAACACACACGCTCAGGTTGTTGTTGGACACCATCAATAACCCTGCACGGTGAGCTGAACACTGTGTGCTGCTTGTTTAAAACTTTTAGGAAACACATTCAGAAACTGCAAGCAAGCGTGTGGTGAGGTGAGGTTAGAGACCGACCTGAAGGCTCTGCAGCCAGTTCCAGCGACTCGTGGCGTCGCTGATCTTGAGGAGCTGCAGGACTCGGACGAACACGTTGGTGTCGTGATACGGCAGCGCGCAGGCCAGCAGGCTGTCGACGTTATACAGCTGGATGTGGAATCTGCAACACGGGAAAACTCAACGTCACCACCAGCATGAAACATTAAATAACGATGAGAGCATCAGCTCGGAAGCAAATCTGCAGTTTTCTCAGAGAACTTTGGTGTGTTAACCAAATTAAATACTAAATTAAAGTTATACAAGCTACTGAGGACCATTCTGAGGTGCTGCAATAAAATTTCAGCAAAATTAAATAGCCTGCTGCATAATTTTTTTTTACCTGGATAATCAAATGATATGGCATCCTTTCATTCCTAACACATTATCCAGTCCGTATTAGTATAGATATCAAGCAGGATTTTTCCCACCGAAATCGGATGTGTTTTTAAAGTGCTCCTTTAATTTTTTTTGTGCAGTATATTTCAGTTCAGTAAGCTTAAATCTGCCATTTTCCAAATGAAGTTTGGCACGTAAATCAGTGTCTCAAGTTAGGCTCTTTTCATTTCTCTAATGATTCACTGCCCAAATACTCAAAATCTGTCCTTTGATGCATTTTCTTGGATGATGGAGGTGTGTCATGATGGCGTGCAGCGTACCGGTGAACCAGCCACTCGATGCACTTGTGAGCCGGTTTGAGGAGGAAGTACGGGCAGAGCCGTGTGAGGAAGAGTGAGATTCCGGCATCCAGCTTCTCGTTGACCTCCTTGGACTGGACGCTGCGCTCCAAGGTCATCGAGGCGGGGCTGAACAGGGTGCTCTGAAACTCCAGGAACGCCGACTCGATTCCCAGCAGCTCCTCCAGCCCCGTGCATCCTGGATGAGGAAGACAAGGACAGTTGGTCAGGGAATAAACAAGCTAAAACAGGAGAACACGAAGAGGAGGGCGGAACTCACCGAGGGCGAAGAAGGTGCTCCTGTCCATGGACGCCGCCTCTTTGGGGTCGAAGAGGAGCGAGGCGACCTCCCTGCGGGTCAGCAAGTTGGCGTCGCTCTGAGGCAGAGCGAGCCTCTTCAGCTGGTGAGCCAACGATGTCATGATGGGCGTTTAATCTGAAGGAGACACAAAAACAGTAAAATCAGAGGCTTTATCTCCAATCCTGATGTCAGCCTGAGCCCTCAGAAGACAAAAACATTACTGACACTTCACCGCCTTTAAAAATAACACAACTTCTGTTAAACAGGGAAACCTTAAATATGCATTTTATTTTAAAATTCTGGACTGTAAATTAAACTCAGAGCAGAAAATAAAGAGTGAAAAGTTCAAAGACAAACCGAAATAACTGCAGCAGCAGGTTTTACATTTAAATGTACGATCAATAATTCAGTGTATAGCATGTGAATACATAAGAATGAACCCAATAACACAGTGCTGAACAGCTGTGTGAAGCCAAAACTATTACAAAAAAAGTTAAATAATTTTAGGAACATATTTTGCTTACGAATGTGAGAGTGAAATGCTCTCGAAAGAAATTAAGTTAAGGTCACTTCTGTGCGGAAAACCTTAAATCTGCAGTTTTTTTTAAGGGAGTTTTGATCGCAGACGATCGGGTCCCTCTGCAGAACCGTGTTAATAACACCGGCCACTTTCATCTTAGATTAGCGACAGAAGCTACCGGATCACCTGTTTAAGAGTCAGAAAATCAGAAAATATTGTCTCGCTTCTCGCTGTGTTGGGATTATAATCCAGAATAGATGCAGCTCACACTTCAGATTTCTTCTGAGGTCAAATGTGAAATCTGTGTGACCGGAAACACGCGTCTGATCTCTAAAGAGTAGCAAATATTCAACAATTCAGCGTAAAAATAAAAAAAATCCGTACCTGTCTGCTCGAACCACACCAACACACGTGCGTACGGAACGGAATGTGACCGGTATCTTTCTACATCCGGTTCACGGCGGATGTTTTTTTCTTTTTAGTCTTTGATGGCGAAACGAGATGATACACCAAATCTACTTCCGTTTTCGCCGAAATCAGTCTGAGAAGTTTTATTTTGGAGAAAAAAAAACGCTTCTCGCTGCTTATTTCTTTAAAACTAAACAAAAAATATTAAAAAATTTATAAAGATTAAACAGAGAAATACTCAAAATATTTACAAAGAAGAAGCTGAACCTATATAATGTGTTAAATCAAAACACATTAAACACCGAATTAATTTGATATTTACTGAATAAATTTGTGTTTGTGTAGGTTCTCAGTCATCCAGGCCACGGTCGTCTCTGCAGCTTGAAAAAAGCAACCAGACTTCCCGCAAGAGGTTTCTTCATCTCTAAAACCAAAGGTGGAGAGACCCAGGTATTTAATATATAACAACTTTGCTTGTGGGATCAATAAAGTATCTGTCTTTTAAACCCCAATGGCGGTGTCCCCTGGAAGTGTTTGTTCAACCACTACTGTTCATGTGCATAATCACATGTGGCAAGGTATGAAAAAATGTGTTTTGAGTGAAACCATTCCGAGACTTCACCCCACTCTATCAAGTGACCTACTTTACGGTTCAGCTTTGCTTCTGCATTTTCTACTTGCTAAGAAGGCAAATGTCTCCAAAAAAAAAAAAAATTAAATTAAATATAGTTTAAAACCCACAAAATTCAAACCCGTGCAGCAGCGTTGCCAACAAAAATGTCACTGCAGATGCTCCAAAAATCTGCATGTTTCTATTGTGCATTAATGCATTAAAAAGAAAAAGAACATTTTCTGCCATTTCCTGATCAATTTGCCATCTTCTACTCAAGCCTCTGGGCTCCAAAAGGTTTTAATCAAACATCTCCTCAGGGAAGCTTCCTGATGAGCAGCACAATGAGCCGTTCAGTACAAAGTGCTTTATTTACATAAATATCAACACTGGTCATAAAAAAGACAGAGACGTGTTCCTGTGGTTCTAAATGTTCTTCAGTGGATTCAATGTGTTTCATGCTTGTGATGAAGACGGTTTCTCCTCCTTCAGACCTGCAGTCAGTCTGTGCACGGCAGCTTCCTCCTCGTGTGGATCCATTAGAAACTCCGCTTTCAGGAGTTTCCTCCTCCTCCTTCTCCAGGTCCTCAAATGGGCCGCAGGTCCTCAGGAACGGGGATCTGTTTGAGCTCCTCCATGTACGTCGAAGGCTCCTTAAAGACATCTTCAAACAGGAGCTTCATCAGTTCACTCACATATTCTGAAAAACATAAAGTTCACTGTAAATCCCACAAATGTCAATAAAGTTTGAATACACGAGTTTAAACTTTCAGACGTGAACTCTAAACGGGTGTGACGTGATCGGCCACAGGTGTGTTTGGACTCACTGAGTTTGGGCTCACTCTGCTGTGGCTCTGCTGTGACCGCCGGACTCTTCGCTTCGTGTTTATCGACGTTCTCGTTGAAGTGCATCGCAGCCAGATACAGCCTGGAAACAAACTCATTTTTACACACAGGTGTTTAAAGGTGTGACATCGGAGTTAAAGCAGCAGCGTTTACCTGCAGAGCACTCCCATAAATGGGAAAACGACGTTCTTCGGCGTGAAGCGCTGTGCGAGTTGATGGAAGGACTCCAGCGAGGACGTCTGGTTGTCGTGACTCAGTTTGCCGACGTCACTGAGAATTTGCTTGTTGAGCAGGAGCTTCTTCACTTTGTGGAGAGCCACCGAGCCTGCAACAGCATGACACGGCTGAGGAGCATCGTAAAACAGTAACGGGTGAACAGTCAGCCAAAAGGAAAGCAGCACAGCGCAGAAACAAACAAACAAACAAAAAAACCTC
>VUQJ01013193.1:25490-36257 GCA_015108635.1 Andinoacara biseriatus
GTGTTTTTCCCTTTTTTTTTACTTTTTTTTTTTTTTTTTATATCCTCTTTTTTTTTTTTTTTTTTTTTTTTTCTCTTTGTCAACAGAGATTTTGATTTATTTGTTCTGTGGCTTCACCTCAAACTCAACCTTTGGGTGATTATTGTCAATGTTTTGTTGGTTTTTTTTCTTTCAGCAATCCTACGAGGTTCCCATTGCCATGAAGGCTGTATTTGAGTACATCGACACCTTCTCCTCCCGAATCCGAGAGATGGAGCAGCAGAAGAGAGATGGGGTTGTCTGCAAGAAAGAGGACAAGCCCAGATCTTTGGAAAACTTCCTCTCCAGGTGAATTTTCCTGTTTGAATAGACTGCATAAGTATCTGGATGTACAAACATTAAAGCCTTCTTTCCTGAGAAAACTGCCAGCGGGAATTTGCTGCCACATCAGTGAGATCAACCAATGAGCTCGGGTGATAAAGCCTGTATACAAAAGATGGATAGAGCAAACATAGCATCATGCATTGCTGCCTTTACCTTTAAAAATAATATGCACAAACTATACAGGATCCACCTCCATAGCTGAAAAGCTTTACCACCTATACAGGAAGGCCCTACGTAGTTAAAATTACTGGGTGGTCCCATCAGGCTGTGTCCACTTCAGTCAAAAATCAGTTGCTTTGCTCTGCAGTCAGCTGGACCACAATTAAATCATTCTGAGCAGCATTTGGCAGACTGCAGCAGCCTGTATGCGTGTGTTCCAGGAAGATTAAAAGTAACAAAAACCCGTGCCATTCCTCAAGGCTGAATCATTTCAGTCACTTTTTTTTTTTTTCTGAGACGTCTAAAGCGCACAGGCTGTCTTTTGTTGCCATAGAGACCTGAATTCCACCCCCCCCTGAACACAGTGCAGCGCTCTGGCAGGTTTTTGACCATAATTCGGGGTTGTCACCCTCTGGCAGTAATAGGGGGAATATGTAACACACAAGCACAAACTCCTTGTCTTGGTACAGAGCTCTCACTGCGTGACCAAAAGTGCCACTTAAATCCAGGCTCAAATTTTCTTTGATTGCAGGTTCCGATGGAGACGTCGCCTGTTCATCATCTCCGCTCCCAGCGACGAGGAGTGGGCCTATCAGCAGCAGCTCTACGCCCTGAACAGCCAAGCCTGCAATCTGGGTGAGTCACCAGAATTAAACCATTTTCACTTGTCGGACGTCTGTTCAGTTGCTAAAAGCTCAAATACGTTCACTACCCAGTCTCTTAATTGAGTCTCTCTGCTGTTTGGTGCTGCTTGGGTGGTGAAGGTTTTTTTTTCTCCAAAAACTGCTGCCTGCTGCAACCAAAAGCAAATCTACAAGAAATAAAGTTGAAGGCTGGAAAATCAGCGAGCTAAAAGATGCTCTAAAGGTGACTAAAAGCTGAGGTAAACCACAGGTACCTCCATACAGGATCAACCAATGCAGACCTTTCACATGCATATGATCCATTATTGCTGCTTATCACTGCACTCATTATTAATCATAAAGGGTCAAGCTGTACCTCAGTTTCAATGTAACAGTTGTTGTGCACTGTTACCTGTAAAAAGGTTCATTCAATGTTGCAGCAGCATCATCCAGGTTCACCTAAAGGCAAAGCATCAGGTTGAGCCTTTGGAAAGGTTTAAAAAGTGAAATTCCCACCGGATTTTTATTTGCTTTCTCTGTATCTCATGCTCATTCTTCCTAAATGGTAAACTTTTAAAGTGCTTTTCTACTCTGAGCACTCAAAGCACTTTTTAACTACAAGCCTCATTCACCCAATCACACGCTCACACTGCAATGCATGCATCGGGGGCAACTTGAGATTCAGTATGTTGCCCATGCAGACTGGAGTAGCCAGGAATCGAACCCCTGACCTCCTGATTGGCAGAAAGCCCACTCGACCTCCTGTTCCTGCAAGCCAGAAAGTTCAAAGCTTCACTGAAAGAGGACATTTTTATTAAAGTGAGAAACATCCCTGTGATGTTTATTTCATGCTGACTTTCTCTTCACTCGGGCCCGCGTCCTGTCTCTGCTTGCCAAAGTAATAGTCAGTTCATGAATATGTAAATCAACAGATTACAAGGAATGTTTTCTGTTTACTGCAACTCCCCAGATATTGTGTGTGTATTTATGTGTGTGAGTACTGTGTGTGTTAATGTATGTGAACCAGAGGATGTGCAGAAGGATCCCAGATGACAAAACTGGCAGAGAACTGTACTGTAAGCATTTTTCCTCCCGTGGCAGGAGCCTTTTCAGCCGGCCAGTTAGTCAACTTTTCCACAGTTACTTGAAAGTTATTACTGCACATCTCAAAAAGAGGCATTTATCTCAACTTTGCAAATCTCAACAACCTGACATGTGTGACAGGTTTATGGAAGATAAATGTAAACTTTAAATAGCCCACGGTGAACTTTCCTTCTCAGTGAAACCAAATAAATGCTGTCAGCAGGACGAACCTCGTGCTCCAGTCTTGTTTGCACGAGTTCAAGATTTCGGACATTTCTTCCTGGCTCCGTTCAGACTTTTGTTAGTTCTGCTCCATCATACAGCGAAACATTGCGTGGAAAAAACATTTAAATGTGTTTCATGTTTGCTTATTACGGTTCGGGAAGAAATGATTAACCAGAATTCAGTAAGTTTGCTTGGACTGGATTATCTAACTCCATGTTTTCTGAAGCTTAAATGCATAAGTGACCACTTGGAAAGTTTATTATTGTTAAAAAAAAAAAGAAAAAAAAGGGACAATTTATTAACATTTGCAACTGGGTAACTGAAATTTAACGCCGCAAGTCAGGTTGTCTCTTTGTGACAAGCCATCACGTCTGCATGAGTAAACAAGGAATCTTTGCTGGCCTTTAGAAAGAAGGCAGGTTTAAAGCGTGTCTGCTCTGGCTTCACGTAGCTATAGCCATCTTTTATATACAGTCTATAGCAGAGGATTTACAGCCATGCGCTGCAGCCGGTGATTTAGTAGGTATTTTTATACAAACTTGCAATGATGAAAATATTTTTACTAACAGCTTGTTGCTGATCAGTAAACCGTTAACAGGTTATTTAACATTTGTTTTAGCTTATAAACCTCTCGTGAAATATAACTTAGTGGAATGTGGTACCGTTCATCTGTATGAGCGTACACGGTTTTCCTCTAAGTTAAGTCAGATGATTGAAGAAAAAAGCTTTTCTTGCTTTATCAGCAGGTCCAGTTTAGGTCCTATTGGGACTTTTTCCCCCTGATGTGTTGCTCTTGGCTGGGTTACTACCCAGGGCTGCCCCCTCCCTCCCTGCCCCAGACAAAGGCCTGTCCTGCTGACTGGGCTGAAGGCCTGAGAGGTTTGATCCTGGTATTCAGCACTTGGCGCTCACCAAGTGAAGCCAGCGTTCTCCTGTGTTTAATGTGGGCTTTCTCGCTTCAGAGGAAACGGCTTTTTGGCAGGCATTTCCAGACCACCATCACATTCTCTTCCCTTTACCTAGAAACAGCGCTTAGGATGGCTCCGATAACAAATAAACCACCACAGTAACAATCAGCCTGAATAAGCAGAGAGGCTGATAAGTAACAGTTGGTCGGCACATTGCTGGCATAGTGTTCTCATTTGAAGTCTTGCTGTTATCTGTCTAAGATATGTTTGCCTCTTTCTGATGTCTTGTCAATAATGGTTGCCATGGTGACACAGGCCTGAGGCACATCGCCATTCTGAAGTTGGTTGGCACGGAGTCGCCAGATATGGGCGGGGTCTTGGAACTCTATCCTATCAATGGTAAGAATTTTTGATATATACCAATGAAGATATATAGTTTAATATACTGTATATATTTTCCTTATACAGGTCGGAACTCCAAGTCAGTTACACACAAAAAATTACTAAAAACTGCACAGGCCAGTGTTTCTTTAGTCAGCAGGACCTTTTATACCAGAGTGACTTTACTGGGGAAACAGAAATGTGAGTTTGGCTTGTGCAACACTTTACAAACCAGAGCTGTTCAGTGTGGCAAGTTGCTGTAAATGTCAAATAAGGCTGCAAGAGGAAAATGAGGCTGTGCTCTCTCTCTCTCTCTCTCTCTGTTGAAATTTTACTGTGTTCCTAACTGGAATCTCCGGCCCATCCAGGGAGTGCTACCGTGGACCGTGAAGGGCTCTCAGCTACCCTTGTGAAGGACATGAGAAACTACTTCCAAATCAGCGCAGAATACTTCTCTATGCTGCTGGTGGGAAAGGACGGCAATGTTAAGTCCTGGTACCCCTCGCCTATGTGGTCCATGGCCATCATCTATGACCTGGTAGACTCTATGCAGCTCCGCAGACAGGAGATGGCCATCCAACAGTCGCTTGGAATGCGCTGCCCTGAAGACGAATACGGTGGCTATGGCTACCATCAGCACGGATACGAACACGGTTATCAGGACGGCTATCACCAGGGGTATGGTTACTAATGCAGTAGATGTGTGCTAGCCAGTGATGCACACTCCCCTGCAGCTGGTCCTTGGTGCCATCTTCCTTTGGCCCATAACCTTTCCCATCTCCCACCAGGCAGTTGTCACAGATGAATATTTTGTAGCACTTAGAGAAAGGAAGAAAACTGCTTTCACATATACAGTTCTTTAACATTCACTATATAGCATAGTACGCATTATAATTAGCAGTCACATCTGGTTAGTCAGTAAATATATGGATGAACCTGGAGGTTCAGAGATGGGTTATGTACTTTAGTTTTTGTCTTTTTTTTTTTTACTTCAAACCTTAGTACATCATCTGTCATCTTCACTGGGTCAAACTTACATATGCAGATTCTCAGCACACACTTTGATTTTGTAGATAATAGGAAACATATTTATTGGACATCTGTTTGCATTTGAAGTGCAGTTACCAATATTTTAAAAAGCGTCACATTATTTCTCTTTTGTAAAGTTTCTGTTGCTATACATTGTTTGTATTTATACTCTGTTTCTATATGGCTATATGAAAATAAACATTTGTTTAATACCAGGTTCTTTGCACTGCTTGTCTAACATTTAGTGGAAATGCGCTGCAGTAATCCTTTGAGATACATCTCCCCCTAGTGGTTAAATATTTTAGAACTGGAGAAATATTTCTCAGCATATTTTACTTGACATATACTGTCATGATTTAAACAACCTTATCATATCTACAGTAGCGTCAGACCTTTTTAGCTTATCATACCCTCTATATAGTCACAATTACACATTTTGTGAGTAAGAATGGCTGGAATCAATTAACTTTATATTATATACATTATGCATGTGACAAATAAACCTTAAACACACACACTGTGGCTAAAATTGCAAACAAAAAAAAAAAAGTTAATGCTGGTTCTGATAGGAAGGTGTCTGAATACACAGTGTATCACAGTTTGTTGTGTGTGGGGCTGCACAGCCACAGACCAGAGAGGGTGCCCATGCTGAACCCTCTTCACCGTCAGAAGTGCCAACAACGGGCACCTGAGCATCAGAACTGGACCACAGAGCAATGGAAGAAGATGGGCGGGTCTGATGAATCACATCTTTTACATCACATGGATGGCTTGGTGCATGTGCGTTACTTACCTGGAGAACACCTGGCACCAGGATGCATTATGGGAAGAAGGCAGGCTGGCAGAGGCAGTGAGCTGCTTTGGGCAATGTTCTGCTGGGAACATTGGGTCCTGCCATCCATGTGGATGTTACTTTGACGTGTACCACCTACGTAAGCATTATTGCAGACCAAGTACACCCTTTCATGGAAACAGTATTCCCTGATGGCTGGGGCCTCTTTCAGCAGGATAATGCTCCCTGCCACAAAGCAAAAATGGCGAAGTAGCCAATCAGAAGAAGGCAAGCTTAAAGGGCCTGAGGAAGGAGCTAAAACAGTTTAAGCCAGAGTGTGAACCGATGGGCTGCAGTAAGGCCCAATGTAAGATAACTGAGGCTTAATCTGAACTATCAAGCATGCAGATCGTCTAGTAGAGTAAAAGAATAAAAATTCAGAGTTTGAGAAGAGCAGCTGATACTCTTTAAGTTTTCCCCTAGAAAACTTTCTCAGTATAAATTAAATGTATTTAAATTTATGACCAAGACAATAATTGTGGTGTATTACTTGGATATCAGTAAAACATATAACTTTCTATTTATTTTCCCAAAAATTGCATTCACACAAGGATTTTATGGCACAATAATCTTCAAAGTTTTATAGGTTTAAAAAAAAATAAATTCAAGCCTCAAGTAGGAGAAGCAGGAGCCAGTTTGTTGTGCTGTCTGAAAGTCGGGCATTAGTGGTCGATTATGTCAATAACGCTGATTCTGGCTCTGAAAATAAAGTGCAATGAAAATAATAGTCCAGAGGCCAGATGTATAAAACATTCTGTTTCTGTTTGCACATAACATACTGTGTACTAAATTTCTGCTATGCATTAAATTGGCTATTCCAAAAAGCTGAAACTATACATACTGGCGTGCCGTCCTTTTTCAAATGCAGAGTTTCATCATAGTTTGAAGCAATACTTCTACTTCACTACAATTTCAAACAAATGTAGTACCAGAACTGCAGCTTCTGGTCTTTAAACTTCCATCTCCAGCGAGCAGTCAAATAGCAGCATATACATCAGGAATCATGTAAAGAAATTCACTGTCCAGAAAGGAAATCCAAAACTGGCAAAGGCAGTACAAGTAAGTCTCCAGGAAGCATATTTGCTGGAACTCCCCACATATGAATGACAGCAATCATACAGAGACAGGCTTGTTTTCAGAATATACACAGTCTACGTGTCCGTCACATAATCCGTCAACAGCGTCAATCACTGTTTACCTGCTGAGCGTCACTCAAATAAATGCTTTCACAGACAGTTTGTGACCATGTTACATCCAGTCCGTTGTGCAGTTTGACAGCAGCGGCAAAGACGTGGAGCGTCTTCCCTCTCGAGGGCGAGCTGCAACATTACTACAAGGACTCTTCGTCAGATTCGCTGTCTGCATTTGGCTTTGTCAGGAGCTCCAGCTCCTCTCCGTCCTGCAACACCAAACAATGAACAATGAATGCACAAGTGGTCAAATCCATTGGAAAAACTGGAGACACAGGTATTTTTGCACATCAACATTAACAAAAAAAAAAAAAACTTTCCACACGGGGCTCCAAAAGTGGTGGGGAGTATTTACTCCTTGGAAAGCACAGAGGGGAAATGCCTTGCATTTTAAAGCCACATCTGCTAATGGACAGTTTATTTTTGTTAGTGCTCGACCAGAGAAACAAAGATCTAAAAACTGGTATTTCACATGCATTACAAGGTTTCCTCAATCCAGATCAGGACACTGGGGATGGAAAGAAATTCCAGGATGGTGTCCCCAAAGAGTACTGTACTGTTAAAATAGCTTCTTCCTTCAAAATCCACTTCACTACTAATGGAATTATGTGAGGTAAGGATCCAGCATGAGCCTGAATGCTATTTTCATAGCAGGGAATCAGGTTTCCTCATGCACTGCAGAAATCACATTACAGAGAAACAAGAGCCAAGTTTCCTGCAGAGCACTTGGTATGTGGGTGGGAGGAGAGGAAGTGGATATACATCTGGGTTAGGTGAGTGAAGTTGTGTGAGGAAAAGGAGCGTGTGGGCTTATGTGCATGACTACTGAGGATTTGTGGTCTGTCTCCTACCCCTCTGGACCTCTCGAACACCTCCCCGTTGATGACCCGCAGTTTTTCCCGCTGCAGGCTGTATTCCAGATCCTTGGGCCGGCTGGCATTGTAGATAAAGATGGCCAGCAGGACCGTGGGTGCCTGAAGGAAGAAGTCCAGCGAAGGGTGGAAGTCAAAGAGGAAGAGGGACAGGCCTGTAACCAGAACCGTGGTGATCTGGCCGGTCAGCACATGGAACATGTTGTCTCTGAATTTTAAGATGAAGGCCACAGACAAACCCAGGGCAGCTAGGGAGAACACAGAGACGAGTGTGAGTTCTTCAAATGCACACGACGAATTTCTGAGCTCAGTCAACCTGAAAAGCCGAAATTGTAATTTCAACGGCCTTCCTGTTTTCTAATAGAAACACGATGGTGTTACATATTTACTGGCCTTACAACATATAAACAGCAGCATGAGTTACGTTAAAAAGCTTAAAAAGACATTTCCATTAGATTTAACCACAAACTAGTTGGAAATGTTTCCTAAAAAAAGACCTGCATTTATATTTAGATCATGCAGAGCAGTGGGAGCATGAAAAAGTCACATCACTGTTTTTTCCACTCATATGACTTTTTGCTGCCACAGTGATATGACTGCTCTACCAGAGAAACAGAGATCTGAAAAAAACGATATTCCACATAAATTACAAGGTTTCTTCAATCCAGATCAGGACACTGGGGATGGAAAGAAATTCCAGGATAGTGTTAAAATAGCTTGTTCCTTCCTAATTATGTGAGGTAAGGATCCAGCATGAGCCTGAATGCTCATACATTTAATGCCACGATAGTTTTATTTTATTGGGTTCAGGGTCAGTTTGAGGAGTTGAATCCAAATTCCCAAAGATCTCAATCCAAGTGAGCATCTGTGGGATGTGCCGAAGGTTAAAAAATCTGAAATAATTGTGTAATTATTACAGTATGAGCAGTTGTCATTAATCCACTATTACTCACCAGTAACCAGCACCAGGCCCAGGGAATAAATGTTATGTCCATGGAGGAGACCACAGTGCACGGTGAGACCTCGTGCCTCGCTGCTGAGCCCAAGAGTCAGACCATTAAACACCACACCAAAGGCATACCTAAAAAACACGCAGCAAAGGACTGAGGTTAGCACCAAAGTTATCCGTGTGTCTTCTGCTTTCCTATTTTCTTCATAAGCTGCTTCTCACAGTTTACTGTTCTGTATGAAGATGCTTTCGGTGAGCTGCTCTCCTTCTTTGAGAATCTTCTCGTTGTAGATGTTGGCCATGGCAGAGATGAAGCACTGGAGGAGGAGCAGGATTTGACCCACACCCAGAGTTTGAAGCTTCGCCACTACTTTGTTCCTCCAGGCCTGGCCGGGCAGGGCCGATGCCCATGATCCACTGGCACTGCAAAAGAGCACAGATGTGAAAATTACAGATGTGACAGATGTGTCAAGCAGCATGAAGACCAATATATTTTTTCAACATAGTGAATGAATCTTTACCACTTTCTATTTTAATTTTTTACGCTATCTAATTGAATCCAATGAGTTTATGTGTGCGTTTATGCTCACTGGGTGTGTAGTGTTCTGTGTTGTGCTGCTGCCAATCTCAGTGTGAACAAACTCCCGCAAGTCTCTGAAGTTCTATCTTCTGGTTAAATAAAGGTTAAAGGTTCGTGCATGCCTCACATTACCTGCTGTTCTTCATCTGCTCCAGAAGCTGAGTGTAGAGGAGGCAAGAGTTGGAGGGGGTGGAAAGTGGGCTTGAGTGGAGACTGGGAACAGCTATTGAGTTCTGCTTGCCTCCTGATCCTGTTGTCAAGGAAACGATGGACAGGAAGAGAATAACCAACGCTGCCCACTGAACCCAAGACAGGCGCCTCCTACAGGAAAAGTCAAGAATAAAAGCTCAATCTATTATCTTATGATACAGTAATAAAAACAGCAGCCTGGAGATCAAAGTAATTGTGACTGCTTTAGTTTACTGAGACAAGCAAAACACATTCAGTGTTCTACAGTATAAACAACTAGACAGCAGGAAAGTAGGTTTCTTCTCATCAAGAGACAACACAAAAAATATTAGCAAAATATGACCTCGCGATCTGGAATTGAACATAAACACCATCCTTCTGAAGAACAGAACATTACAGAAGGTTTAAATGAGGAACTTACTTCAGAACTATTCTAAAGAGTACAGCTGTGGTCAGAATGACAAAGTTGGAGAAGAGCACCGCCATAGCCTGGGAACAAGGAGAGGAACAGCAGACTCACAGATACAACAGCACATTCTAACAGCATCAAACGCACCGCCTTGGCCAGGACATTTTTGCAAATGCCAGTCCGATATGAAAAGGTTAACTCTACATTCAGATAACAACTAAACTAGCAAATGAAACTTGGATGTTAACAATGTTTGAATAATTGGGAGTCCAGGCAAAAAAAAGCTTTCCGCCTAGCAGCTATCATTTAGCATATGCCTTATCTGTACTAACCGGCTGCAGGTAGCTCATGACATAGAAGATGATGAGGTTGTCGAGAAAGTAAAGGAAAGCGGGGACGGCCCACTTCAGGGAGCTGAGGAAGGAAGAGATGGAGGTACGACCCAAATCTCTGCATGATCGGCCCTCTGAAGCAACAAAAAGAATGGAACACAGAAATAAATAATTAGTAGTGTCCAGGTCACGGATCACTTCCTGTGCTATTTGCATGGGTGAAAATTGTGTTTAGAACACAAATAGGCCATTCTGTATTAGCTATTTCAACATTCCTGTTGCCAATGACCTTTAACCTGTCCCTTATAGAATTAATTAGTCATGTTTTTTTTTTTATTGCATCTAAGTTACCAGGTATATTCAAATCATTACTGAAAGGTGTAATTCCAACAGGCAGCCCCACCTATGAAGGATAAGCTAAGAGGAGCAATTCCAAAATTCTGTGACTCTGCTCATGATAACGTTGCTTCCAGCACGACAGCAATTGTCAGATAGTTCTCTGGAAGTCGTCTCATGACAACCGTACACATCTGTACATGTCCTTCCTCAATATTTCTCAGTAAAACCATGGCTTCCCAGTCTGAGCCTAGTGAAGAAAGAATTATTTTAAAAAAAAAAAAAAAAAAAAAAAAAGCCCACCCCT
>VUQJ01013194.1:28177-42936 GCA_015108635.1 Andinoacara biseriatus
TTAAGCTTAGCTTAGCTTAGCTCAGCATTAAAGTTTATGTCTATTTGGGATTTTTTTTTTTGTTTTGCATTTGTTCACTCGCTCTTTGGGTTATGATTAGTCACCAAAACTACTGGCTAGGTTTGGACCTTCACTTGTGACAAGCTGGGAGTGAGATGTGTTGCATCACTGCACAGATCCCAAATGACGCCATCCGTACCCGATACATCAGTGGCCTTGTCAGAATGGCACCACTTGACATCCTGGGGATGGGAATAGTCCACATAACCTCACTGATCAATTTTATTGTAGCATAAGTGCTTTGTGTATAGAGATCATCTTTCCATATAGAGAATTTCATGTGTTGAAATCAGTAATGTTATTATCAAACAATATGTGGCTAAATTAATTATTTAGGGCATCATTGTGTGGTGGGACTTGAGCCCCATGTCTCATTTTTACTGATAGCTGAACATTTGTAAGTGTGATTAAAAGGTTTTAGGATAACAACTTAGTGACAATCAGCCAAAGAGTGGTCTGACACGCAGACCCAGTAAAAACACTACCTGGTGTGTATGTGGCTATTTACTGTCAGTTATCAAGCTTTAGATGTTGTGGTTGCAGAGACGGGCTCATGCTAAGCTAACTGACCCAGACGGCTGCTGATTTTGACAGGTAGAGAAAATTATTAGTCTTCTGTTTTTTCTCAAAATGTTTTACTATTCCATCATCAAACTGGTTTGTATTTTAACAGAAGTATTTTAAGGATCCCGCTCTCCTCCTTCATGTATTTAAAGCCACTATGTGTAGAACCGCACATTGTCCACTGGCGCCCTCCACTGGTAGTATAACATTTTTCAATTACACTTTATGGTAGAGACTGTCATTATAGGGCTTCTGTCTGGAACAAGCTGCCTGTAGTCCTTGTTTATCCAGCACAGTCTTCATTAGAATAATAAAATCATTAATCATGCTCACTTCACTTATTCTCTCAATTTCTCATCTCCAGCTGAAACATTGTAGCAATTCATGAGTTGCTCCACTTTTTCCAGTTCTTTGCAATCAATATTTCTGCCAATTCTCACATTAAAACCCTTCCAACTTTCTGCAGTGGAAAATTGGAGCAGCATTACAGTCGCTGTATGGAATACCTTTGATGTGTCCATGTTAGTGATGCCCAAGCCTATTTCATAACACACACACACACAGATTAGAAGAGTTGCAAAGATTGCACCAGATTTCACAGGAATTTCTGAACGCTGTAATCACAGGAGACATCTGCACATGGTGGCTTTGACAATATTGGGCAGCGCTTCCTCAATGAAAGCAATGTTACATTTAAACTTCTGATTGCAACACTCACAGCAGGATTTGTTGTTGTTGTCGTGGTGACGTATTTACGCTGTCATCATGCTCAGCGGTTTGTGTATTGTTTATGAATCAACTTTAGTCTTACCATCGAGGTTTGTTTTCAGAATGCCGTCTGAAAGAAGGCGCAGATGCGTAAATGGAAATTACCTTCCTTTATTCTCTGCATCATATTAAACACTTTGTCTACAGCGCTCACTCAGAGCAGGTTTATGTGACCCGGCGCAGCCAAAGAACAGCATTTTTTCTGCTGATAAAGGGAAGTGTGACCTTTGACTTTCACAATACAACTTCTAGATTTTTGCCTTGTGTTCACATAAAGCATCAAAAAATTATTTACTATATATATATATATGTATATGTATATATATATATATATGTATATATATATATGTTAAATGCATTTTATGTTATTTTTATTTGTGTTTCCTGTCTTCTGTGTAAACCATCAGATTTGAAACTTGTGCCTGTGGGCTTGGGTTGCCCTCTCCTCTATGGAAATGACAAAAAAAAAAATTAGAGTAAATGGTGGTTTGATGAAAAGTAACCTCTGGCAACTTTTTTTTTCTTTTTTTTTTGTGCAACATAATTATAAAAATTCTGTAAGCAAGGCAATGTTTACAGGTACTGTTAGAGAGAACGGGATTTTTTTTTCCTTTTTTCCCATATGGGCTGAAAAGCGGTTTCACTTCTTTGTCTTCTTAATTTATCTTGTGCCTTAAAATGTACACGACGCAGAGATATTTACATGTATGGAAAGAAGCGAGCAAATGCTTCAACAGCTTCCCTTGTTTTTGAATGTCTCCTAAAATGTCTTTTAAAATGAATAAAGAGCTTTAAGCTGGCTATAGCAGCATGAAGCTGTACAGAAAAATGTGGTTTCCCTTTTTTGTTTTGTTTTTAAGACTGCAGCTGTGTTGTAGATAGAGCTGCCACAATATCAGAGTTTAACTTAACAATTGGAGCCCATCCGAGCCATCATAGGGTGAAAAGGAAGGGTCTGCTCCGGGCAGGTCACCAGTCTGTCACAGGGCTAACACAGAGAGATGGTCTTTTGCTCAAACCCACATATAATTTAGAATTGCAAACTAACCTGACCCCATTTGTGCTGTGGGAGGAAGCCAGAGTACCCGAAGAGAACCCACACCAAAATGGAAACAGTTTTACTGTCAGTGAATCTCTTTCTGAACTTTATTTATAGCTACTTTCAGTCAAAATACAACTGTATGAAGGCGGAGGGAAAACTGCAACAAGAACTCTAAAAGGGGGGGGGAGGGGTCATGTTTAGTTATTATGTGTGTATTACATATGCATTATTGATATTGCATTTTTAAACGCCAGAGTTATTGTTAATATTCAGACACCCCGGCACAGGGGATGTGCAGCTTTTGAGTAACTGCATTTCTTTGCAAGGCTGTTTGCTTTAAATGGGATTTAAAACAATTTATTGGGAAAATGGAGTGTAGTCTGCTTCATATCTAATTTATTTATGGAAACTAATAGAAGTTAAGGGCTTTACAAAAGGCTACAATATAACAGGACAAAAATAAGTAAAAGTGTAAAAATAGAAGCTTTGGACAAAAGTTTTGACTGGTTCTGGGACTTTAAGATGAAATGTTAACAGTTAACAGTCAAGCGGAGCACTACAGTGTAATGAAAGGATCGTGAAACTGGCTGGTTTCACGCAGCCAGCATAAACTGGCAACCTCTTGCACTGCACTACTCTCAGTGAACACTAGTGGGTGCTGTTTTTGCTGTATTTGCCCTGTGACTTCACTGTCATAACGCAACATTGTTCAGCTCGTCCTTATGGTTTATTCTTAAATGCACGTCTAAGGTCGGAAATGGATCTTGTGAAGGGTTTAAATAATATATCATGCACGTTGCTTGCTTTCAGTAGTCTAAATGTGAAACTCAAAGTGTGACAGGAAACAATTTCATGAAGCCAGTTTAGTTAGCTCCAGTCATCCAGGTTAGCCACGAGCTAAGCGTTTTAATTTCTCTATATTTTTCTTTATATAAGGAGGGGCGTTTCTATACAATACTTGCTCATTCTGAGTGATCTTTTAAAAAAAAGCATCCAGGTGGATTTAGTAGATTTAGGTCGGTAAGATATCAGATACTTTACTTTCTGCTCAGAGTCTTAGGATGGCTGCATTTTCCTGCTTTTCCAGCGCTAACACACCTATCCTGACCATCCAAGTCTCTTTATGTGACCCTGAACACACCACAATGTAGGAGGTCAAACTTTGACAGAATCTGGACCACAAAATCAGTCAGCAATTTGTGTGTACTCATGTCTCCACCTTATTCCTGTGCTAAGTATAAACACAGACGCCTTGCTATTTACCCACACACTGATAACGCCCCTGCAAGCACTGACTTGCTCTTCTAGCTGGAAAAATTTAGACGCACGCACACATACATAAACAGCAGAGTTCATCTCATTTGTCATGAATGAAATGAGCAGCAGGTGGACAAATAGAAGGCAGATTGCACTATATCTGGATATTTTAATCTCTTCTAGAAAATAGTATTGACTTTTTTAAAAATTCACTGTAGGATTTTTAAAGATTTCATCTCCAACCTTGGAGAGACATAAACAAGAAAAGGTTGATGAAGATTCAATAGTTCCTTAAAGGGGACGTATGATGATCATTTCTAGCCCCATATATTTATTCTCGGGCTTTTGTGGAGTAGCTTTGCATGATTCACAGCTCAAAATAATTCTTATTAATCTCATGAAGGGCCTTTGAGGAGCCCTCGTCTTCATTCTCTGTCTGATACAGGCTGTTTTAGCTCCTTTTGTGCCAGCTTTCTTCTGATTTGCTGCCCCTCACAAACGGAAGGTTTGAACAGTGAGTAGGTGGAGCTTCTGTGCTCTGATCCAAAGATGGCCTGAGATATTAAAGATATCTGCTGTCGCTGACATCATAGAAGTCCAAGAGCAGAAAAAACTAAGCGTGTAGAGCAGTCTGAATATGCTGGGCTCACAGAAATTACTTGTACCTGTTTAGCATGAGCATCAAGCACTGTAACAGTATATTTATATAAAAGAAAATAAATATAATACCAACCTGTAGCATCAGATGGCTGCTCCTCCATGAGCCTGGTTCAGCTGCAAGTCTCTTCCAGTTTAAAAGCTCGTAATTAACTGTCTGACTTTTGGGGGTTTTTGTCTAATATTGTAGTGTCTTTACTTTGCAGCGTCTTCAGGAGATTATTTTGTGAGGTGGCAATATAAATATATGAACTAAAATTGAACTGAGGTGCACTTTAATGAAGACAACAATGTAGAAACATGTCATTTAAAAGCAAATTAAACACAGTTGCAGTGCTTTAATCATGTTGCTTTTAGTTGGCAACTTCCTTTCACATCTAAAATGAAAATTAGATTCCTGTTGATCAACTGAAGCCAACTAATCCTTTTGCAAAGGACTGCATGACCCAAATAAATGTTCCTCTGTCAAGAAGAGTCATAGATGCTCATTCAAAATGTTTCTCATGCGGACCCATCGTTGCACATTTCAGGGTCATCTGTGGTATTTTATTCCATGCCTATCCCAGATTCTTCAAGTGTTTCTGAGATTCCTCAGCAGCTAGATAAAAATAACCTCCGTTTTCCCACCTGCCTTCATCTCAGAAACTGGATTATTTCCGACGGTACCTGAAGGCAGCGGCAGTGCTTAATCAGAGCAGAGAACTCCTGAATCAGTGAAGACAGAAAGGAAAAGGAGCGATTCCGGATCAATGTAACCTCCAAAATAAAAGCTTTGAAAGGATTGGTTGTGACGTACTGTAACGTCTAAATATTACAGTCACGAATAAATGCTTGTATGTGTCTATATAAAGCTAAATTAAAGCCTTCACTTTGCTCTACAGGTGTATTTATCCGAGAGTAACGGAAGTAAATAGTCATAATTGTAAGCATTAAAACACGCTACTTGATTAAAAGCAGCTTTTTGGGGAAAAGTACTGATGCAAACTGATTGCGTATACTATGCCTCCATTAGGCTGGAGGTGGATACACAGTTTTTAGAGATAGATACAGAGTTTAGATAAATGTGTGCAATATCCTGTCTAGCTAAATTTAAGTGTGTGTGTGTGTGTGTGTTCTTTTTTGCCTAATTTGGGAAAGAAAAAGTCTAAAAAGAGCCTTTTGCTCTGTTTTTAAAATTTAGATTTCTAAAGTTTTAGGGGTGATGTAAGCATAATTATAAATAAATAATTTTGTTTAAAAAAACTTAAATTAGCCCATTGTTCTGTTTTAACATTTCCGGTTTTCGACGTAATATCAATGATGTTTGAGATTTTTTTTAAAATCGCGTATTATTCACAGTTTGGTTTAAATCTTCCCTTTCTCCCCGCCACAATAATTTATTTTATTTTATTTTGGAATATGGCTCCCCCGGAAGTACCGTGCGTGAGCGCTTGTGTTTTGATGCTGCGCGACCCTCCAGCAGCAGAAACGCCCAGCATCCTCTCCTCTCCTCCAACATCCATCTACCGTCTCCTCCGCTCCTCCGGCTGCGCAGGGGCCGCTCCAACTGGGAAGGAAGAGGAACCAAACCCCGCTGAAAAAAGATGGCCTTTTAACACTCGAGAGAATAACCAAGGAGAGACATGGATCCTTTGCATTTCTCCTTCCTCCACCTCCTCCTCCTCCTCGCCTCCCCGTGCTGCTTCCCCGCTTCTGCTGACAGGAGATTCGGTGAGTAAATTAACGGGTGATTATTTTCTCAGTGATAACGAGAGCGGAGCTGCGTCCGCGCCCTGTGGAGTTATCCTCAGAGCCATTTTGCAGACAGACCGGGGGGGGTGCAGACTGTTTCTGTTGTGGTCTGTGTAAATATTGTATCAGCGAACTGCCACGAACCGGCAGGCTGATTCACCGCAGCTTCACCTGAGCCCAGGAAAAATAAACACGGTGTTCCTGCAGTTCGTTTCAGCGCAATAATCCGCTGCGAGTCTGCCAGACCTCAGAGGAGCATCACAGGGAAGCAGTTGGAGCAACACAACTGCAGAATGAAGCGCACACAGCGAAATTAGCTTAATTACACTGTAAACAACAGGCCTGAATCTGTCAGTCAAAACTCTGTGACAATAGTTAAACTAATATGAGGAGAGCTATAACCAGAAACTCCTAATATAAATGGTCATTCAACAAACAAAACAAAACAAAACAAAATACATGTAGAAAAATAGTTACAAATATTTGAAACCGTTACAAAATATGATAAATTAAATACCTAAAATTATATATACAGTATATGTCTCATGCAAAAATGTAAGTATGAATAAATAAAAAAAGCTAAGTTCAATTAAATAAATCATAAAAGTAAAAATTCAGATAATACAGAAATCTCATTAACAAAACAGAAACAAAATTATCACAAATATACACATTATATATTAAAATAATAACTCAATGATCAATATTTAATATACAGACATAATTAACAATTTGTTTTAAAAATATGCTTCAAAAAATGAATGAACTGAATGATTCAGGCAAGAAGGTGCTACATACAGTATGTAAAACAAACAAAGTGTAGAAGAGAGTGAGCATCAAAAAGCCGTTCTGGGTCGTGTACACTCGCTTGTAAACAGAAGGAGCCATCAGTGCGAACATTACTGCGAAGCAATGAAAAATGAGATCATACATACACTCTCCAATTTCCAGCTCTGCGCTCCTGACAGAGGCAGCTATTGATTGGAAATTTAAGCGTGTGTGTGTGTGTTTGACTGGAGACAGTTTCTCTCATGTATTGAAGAGTCTATAAATAGCAGATAGCTAATATTCCCCCAGTGACTTGAGACCTGGAGCCTGCAAGCATGACTGATACAGAGATTTGTTGTAGATGATGATGAGTGCAGAAGGAAGAGCAGGAAGAAGCTGGTGGTGAGAGGGAGGTGTGTGTGTGTGTGTGTGTGTGCGTGCGTGCATGCCTGTGTCTATGCATCCAAGACACTCCTCCTCCTCTTTCCTTCTGATTACATAACCAGCATACAGAGAGTATGGCAGCCACAGGACACACTCAGCTGGGGAGACGAGCAGCAAAACAACACAGAGCAGAGATGGAGTCTCCATTTCAGCATTTATATTTTGAAACTTGGGGGGGAAGGGGGGGGGCTTGTTATTACTCCTGTCATATTTTTAGGACATTTCTTTCTAATACTGCTGTATTTACATTAATGCGCTACCCTTTATGAGTCACTGACCACCAGTAGCACCACGGAGCTGGATGCTGTTTTATTTGCATCATTCAGAAGCACAAGAATGTAGGTGTTGTGATTCACGTCCTGTGTCTGATTTCATGATATTTTTACCGATCAGCAGTTGGTGGCATTAACAAGTCAACAAGTGTGGCAGTGGTCCGAAAGGGGCAAAAAGGAAATAACCATCACTGATCGTCATCGCTTTGCGTCATCAGTGGCGGGCTCGCTAATGGGCTTTTTTTAGCATCTGCAATCTACGGTCCGTAGCACTGTTAGCAGAAAGCTGGGTGCATGCCATGGACATCACTTTGTTTCACTCTTTGTTCAGTCATTGTCTTGGAGAAATACGATCCCTGTGTGTGTGGGCCTGTGCGTTTCACATCATAAATGCACAGTTGTAGTTGCCACACAGCCCAGAGCCATTTCTTGGGGACTTGAAGCAAATTAAACATGCAAGATTTAAACCTTCTCTTTGTTTTTCTTTTCTTTTTTTTCTCTTATTACTGCTCATATTGATATAGTGAATACAATCACAAACATCTGCTTAGTTTAACATCCAGAGTTATGGAGCAATGCTATTCATTTACTTATGTTTGTGTGCACCTGATTGCTGCTTGTGCAGCTTGTTTGCTTTGAAAGCCAATTAAATATAATAAGTGACTGATCAGTTAATCAGTTTAATCCAAAACACATGTATTTGTCGAGAATGAAAATCATTTATTGTAGCCTCAGTATTTTCTCTGCTGCTAGCCTGACACAAACATAAATAAATTCCCAATTTGGGCTGTTACTTTAAAGCCGCATTAAGTTGTCTCATGATGAATTTATAATGTGAATTTACAAGTCAGTAACTCCGTCTGTCAGATAAATGAAGTAAAAAAGTCCAGTAATGGAAGTACAGAAAATGAGCCGCATCTATCAAACAGCAGCCAGTTTTTTTTATTATTATTTTTTTTTTTTATGGAGTTCAGTTAATAACATTCTCTTTTTTAACCTGCCTCATAAAAAACTTTAAACATGGAGTGTATTACTCTGAAAGTGGAGTGGGTTTCATTATCCCTTATGGGAACTGTATATTAGAATTTCTAATCAAAAGTGACTTTATACTGACCTTGTGCACATAATCTTAGGATATTTAAAAAAAAGTTCTAGTAATGTGCCTTCAGGGACCAATAGGAGCAGTCTGGGGGGGGGGGGTGTCAAGATATAAGATATAATATTTCACACAACATTGAAATATTAAGTAGTCAACAGCGACTTGACTATGACCTTGTTAAAAATTTTAAAACAATTTATCATGTTGTATCTGTTTTGCTCAGAGGAAGATTATCATTGTTTCGTGGCTGAGGCAATCTCCTGTTTATTTCTGAAATATACGGTGAGCTTTTATAGAGGCGGCTTTCCACGGTCGGAAAAGGTCAGACTGAGAGTAGATTAGGAAAGGTTTTTGCCACCGAAGGAGCACGGTGGAAAAAAGTGTGGGTGGTTACAAACATTTACCTCGAACTCTGAAAATGAGCGTTTGGTTTCAGTTTATAATCTGTGAACTTTTGAACCGAGACCTCAGCACGATGCCAACGAGCTGTTTAAGCATCATTGTGGTCGACTCGCTCACGTGGAACGCAGTGAAAACATTCTATTCATTTAGGACAGTTTAGCCTTTAAAGCTCAATGTGAGTGTTTTCAGAAAGGCAAAGCTCAACTCCAACAATAACTAGCAAATATGTCATACTTACTTTTTGCTCTAATTATTGCCACCTTTACAGAATGTAATGAAATAGGTAGCCCACTCTGCCTTTTCTGATTATAATTATGGAAACAGATATTGTTTATTACTTGATCTACCAGATTTTTCAGGACGTTGCTCTATCGTCTGTCATTTTCTTCCGCACACCTCCTTCATAGTCTTCTACAAGTTTGAAAAGGGAAGTTAAAATACTGAATGAATTAAATGAAATAAGACACCGTCTTGTTAAAATATATTGTCCACTCTACTGAATACAAAAAATGTGGGTAATCGTATGAGCGAGGTGTACTTAATAAAGTGCCTAGTGAATATACATGGCACATTTCACATGTTAAAAATCTGGTGCCTTTACCTGACATTTCTTTTGCTATTTTCCATATTTATGTGATTTTTTGAAGGCTTTTATGATATCACATTTTTAAATTTGTTGATGTGTTGATATATGACTGTTAAGCCTCAGTTGTTAACAGTTAAAATGGTACATTATACTGCTAATATGCTGCAGTTGTATTTCAAAGTAAAGTTCATTCATTTTTATTTCAAATTTCATTTCAAATTTCTTAGCAATGACTGACTGTCAGTTGCCAACTTTGTTTGCACTCTGTGTGTGTGTGTGTGTGTGTGTGTGTGTATGTGTGTGTGTGTGTGTGGTCTCATCAGTTATTGTTGCTCACACACTGATTTGTGTTCATGTGGATTGTGTTGGTCACTGTGAGTTTTTGTTGTAACGGCTCTTTGTGAGTCAGATTTTCCCTCCTGGGATTTCAACCGCTAACCATGCTGAGATGTCAGTCTCCTTAATCATTAACCTGGACGTGGAGGAGGTCATCACTAGTTCACCTGGTGTGACCGTCACCATGGCAGCGCTCATTAATTTTTCATTCATGCTGATTGGTTGGTCGGGTCGGGGCAGGCCTGCAGAGCCGCTGAGGGGGTTTACTATGAGTGCACTGTAAAACATGAGGACGTGGACTGAGGCAGGTGTGTGAGGGCTTTAATGCTGCAGAAATGAAGCCTCGTGATTGGTCAGAAGTACGCTCCATTAGATTAACCATGAATTTCTAGGTGTTCTCTTAATATTTGTTCTAAACTCAGATGTTAGCAATTTACTGGTAGATGTGCTCTCATGAAGCTTTCACTATTGCAAAAAACCCCAAAAAGGCCACATCAAAATTTTTTATATTAATAATTAATTAATGCTATTAATGAAACTGTTGCAAATACAAGGCTGTGCCATTTAAAGAGGTCGGGGGGTGGGGGTGTCTGTCAACCATATTTGGACCAGAGTTTGGAGTGCTACATTATCAACTAACACTGGCAAGCTTGGCAACCTGTGTATGTAAACATGTGTAATGGAAAGAATCACGCATGTGCTAATAAGTAACCGACTGAAAATATTCCGGAATTTCACTTGCAATATCTAAAGCACAAACTTCTTGGAGTGTCTATACCACTCAGAACATAATCCTATTTTGTCACATAATTTTAATAAAGCGCTGCAGATGGCACTAACAGCACAAACGTGGTTGAAAGGGCTGGTTGGGGCACTCAAATTAACAGAGGTGAGGCCTAGCAGATGCCTATTGGCTAGTGCTCCCAGTGTTATAATCAGTTAAATTTTTAGGAGGCAGCTTTGAGTGTTCATAAAGTTCAGCATGTTTAGCAGTTGTTAAACACGTGGGATTGACTCAGCCTGCAGTGGCCATTCAAAGAAGTGCGATTTTTGGCAGATACGTATTGGCTTTATTTTACAGTCCTGCTTTTATTTCATTTCATGTTTGCTTTAAGGACCTGCCTGAATGATTTTCCATTAATCAATATTTCGATCAGGCTGGAATGTCCTGGAATGAACGCAGAAACTGAGTGTGATGAAAAGCCTGTCACGCTTAATGCTGCCCTGCTTCTGCTTCATCCCTCCTCGCTACAGGTTGCTGTTTCTGCCTGTGTTGACTGATATCTCTCCCCGTTTTGCGTTTTTGCCACAGTGCAGGTGAAACTGCATCTGTTCTCAGCATTTATCACAGTGAAATGTGTCTGTGTTTGGCCCTGCAGGGTTTGCTGTGCTTCCTGCTTGCAATCAAGCTTGGATTCACTAGAGTGCACCCAGTCGGTTCCTGGATATTTATGACAGTTTCCACACTACTGAGTAAATGAGTAGTTTTTTTTCCATCTGTGATCTACAGTATCCAGGACATAATGGAAAGAAGAGAATCAGCGGTTATATGTATGTTTGTTTGTGTCTAGCAGTGGTTTGTGGTCACGTGTACCTGTAATATCCCATACAAGTGTGATCACAAATTGCTGAGGAAGTTTTGGCTCATATAATGTATAAGGAAGGCAACTCCTAAACATACTGTATTTTGTGGAATCTAAAAGCTGCCTCTTGAACATTTTATTGAATGAAGTTTTGGTTTATTACTGCTTAAGTATTAACAATTTACACTTACCATAAATCACATTAGCAAATGCTTTCCAACCTTCAGGACGGAAAAGAATGAAGCCAAAGTGGAAGTGCAGTTCCTCAAACGGCCACTTGGAGGCTGGCTTTAAAGCTGAGTCAGCCTCAGGCTGCTACGGGAAGCTATCAATGGTTAGCAACATGGCTAATTCTAATAGCAGAGCTACAATACAAAGCAATACAGAATCCCGAGGATGCCCTTTTAAGCAGCTAAGATACATTTCAACAGTATTTTATGGTCAAATAAAAAACTAGGTGATTTTTTTTAATCTCAGTGATTAAGTAGAAATAACCCCAGCTGACCATCTGCTTTAAGACCCCTTAAATCCTGAAGCACTATTGCTAAGCTAGCATAATGCTATAGGATAGCACTGATGACACTTTTTTTTTAAAACTCTTTAAGGCTTAAAGTCATTCTTCTTTAGAGCTGTGGCAACTTTGACTTAGATGAGTGCTGAAAAAGGCATCTTTAGCTGGTAGCTGTCTGTTTCTATTTCCATCTTTTATATACAGTCTGTGGTGCAGTTTAGTTGCATATGAGAATAATTTATAGAGCTCAGAGTTCAACAAGTGAAAATTTTCTAGTATTTCCTGGAAAAATGTATTTATAGCATCCAACAGCGTGCCTTCTGCTTTCCTGCGCACTAAAGGATTTGACCAACCACTTCAGGTGTTGCTATTTTCTGTTTTACCTCTAAGTAAAGTCTTTTTGAATGTCATTGAAGCTTAACCAGAAGCACAACAGAAGTGATTCACTGTGACTGCATAAAAAAAAATGTAAATTTGATTGTTTGTTGGAAAAATAATAAATCATTAAAAAAAATCCACATTCTGCACAGTGCACTCAGTGCATAATGAAGGCAATTGGCATCTAAGAACTACAGTAAAGAAGAGCTTTGCTGCCTCGTTCGACTAGATGGATCAATGCTGTGGCTTTAAACAGTCTGTGGAAGAGATGGATGTAGGTGGATGAGGATGAAAAGGATAAAAAGATGATGGAGGAAGTGACTGAGGGGGGGTGTTTTGTCACTGTAGGAGACAGAGGCGGGGATGACAAAGAGAGATTACTTCCAATTTAAGAAGGACACACCTCCTATTTGAGAAAAGGATTTCCCAGCTTTACAGCAACAAAATAATAATAATAAATGTCAAGTGTGGATTTCCTTCCAAAACCCTTCTTTTTGTGTTTGGCTAAATTGCCAGGAGGCATGTTGCTGTGATTGATCATTTCTCTCAGAGCTGATGCCCAAACATAACTGGACTGTTGTCATCTGAAAAACAAAAGAAGCAAAGGAAGGCAATGTACACATATATACACTGTAGGTAGACAACACATAGGCTGCCACTTAGGAAATTCCTTGTTTGTCAGCTAATGGAAAAACCTAAAAGTGAGTCAGCCTTTAGACAAACTAAAAACAACACTACAAAGACAGGGAAAGCTTCTAAAAGGCCGGGTCCTGCAACCTCCTCTTTTATCTGCTGTCCAGAGATGTAAACACTGCTGCAGAGATAACATTGTGTGGTGGAAAACAGAACTTTAGACGAGCTGTTGAAGGAAAATGCTGCAAGTCATTTGTTATTAAAGAGACAGAAGTCCTATAATTCCAGACAGTTTTGGAGTTTTGACACGAGCACACCTCACTCAAATATGAAGAAGGTGTTGGACTGATTTGATTTGAAATGAGGATAAATATGAATCTGCGATGCCTTCAAAGCATTTTAGCTTCTGCCATGTTAGTTGTTTTGCAGCCAGAAGTTACCATATTTGGAGAAGATGGTGGAGTGCTGGGTTATCAGCTAATGTTTGCAAACTTGGCCAGGAAGCTGCAATTTAAAGGTTGTATGGGTGCGTTACAGACACAAATATCTGTGCACATGACAGAATTTCAGTTAAATCATTTTCAACCCAGTTATTTGTCATGAACACTGATGACTGCATAATCACCAAGCCTGCTCCCTGAGGATCAGCAGGTATCTTATGCAAACAAACAGATGGCATTGTGGGAAATGTAGTGCTTATTTATTTAGTTTTTAATGGCCCTGCCAGAAAGCATTTAAGGCCAAGCCTGGATGTTGCTCTTTGCTCACAGAGTGAAGCTGATTGAAATTCCGTTCCTTCCGCGTGGCCGACTTGGTATCGGTCCACAGGGCGATGCTGCAACCTATTTCACACTCTGCTGCTAAGGAGGGAGAAAACCAGAGTGGAGAAACTTTAGGTGGCAGCAAAAGTCCAAAAGGAGCATGCAGAGTCATCTTCTTTATCTCTCCCTCTAACTGACTGCAGAAGTCTTTTATTTGGAAGTGAAATGGGAAATATATATATATTTATACTGCCGTAGTTTTTTATTTATTTGTTTTATCTTCGCTTTAGTACTCTTCTTAAGCCATTTTTGAGGAACAGTAAAGTTTTTGTGGGCATTTCCCTTTACTGTCATGGATCGGATGTGTGGCAGGCAGGAAGAAGGACCCCAGTGCAGGGGTGGCTCTAGCTAAGGAGGTAGAGCACCTACCGATTGGAAGGTCAGTGGTTTGATTCCTGGCTGCTTCGGGCAACATGTGAAAGTATCCTTGGGCAAGATACTGAACCCAAAGTTGCTCTCTGACGCAAGCGTCATATAAATGTGTGTGAATGATAGATGATAAAAAAGCATTTAGCTTAGATACTTATGGAAGTGCTTGTATGAATGGGTGTGACTGGGTAAACGTAAACGTGTTGTGTATGCGCTTTGAGTGCTCGTTTAGAGTAGAAAAGCTCTATATAAGAACTAGTCCATTTACCAAATGCCAGGCAGAGGTTAAGCTTAAAATCCACTTTCATTTAAAGGAGCTGAACAAAAAGCCAGACTAGACAGAGTTAGTGGCAACAAAAGCAGAACAAAAATAAACTCCACTAGATTTGTGGGAAACAGGGTAAACCAACATAAGGCACAGCGAGAAGACAAAGCAATGACGTCTTGACAAAGAACTGACTGGAACACAGACAATAAA
>VUQJ01013198.1:10826-29892 GCA_015108635.1 Andinoacara biseriatus
GTGTAGAAATTTTATTTTTTTTTTTTTTTCCTTTTGTCTTTTTTTTTTTTTTTTTACCCTTTTATCATGTGGGTTTCCTCTTTCATTCAGCCTCTGGGTAAATTGTTATTCTGTTGTTAACATTATAGTAATGACTTACTCAAGGCAAGAGGAGGAATGAATGAAACAGAAATCCACCGTGACTTCTGTTTGAGAATTTACACCCACAGTCTTGAATGCATTGCTGGTGAGAGACAGTATGCGCATATGGTTGTACTATGAAGTAAATACTGCCAGAAAGCATGGACTTTATGGATGTAGGCCATATTATGCTTGTTTTCTTGGAAAAGAGCTGTATGTTTTTTTTACACATTTGTGCTCTATTAAACAACAATAAGCAGTGATATTTTAGGTCAGTAGGTCTCATCTTGGTCATTTGTTTGTAATTAGTCCAGAGAAATGTTTCTGTATGTGCCAAAGCTCTGCCATCTTCACAGCTGATACAGCCTAGATACAAATTGTGGTAAACTCTGTAGCTGACTGGCCAATTCACACACGGCTGTACGATACTCCGAGGTTGTATTGTCACAGTAGCTGCCAGCGGTGAAAGCGCTGTTGTCTTTTCCCACTGAAAATAATGAATGGAGCTGAAATAAACTGCGTAATCCCGTTCTGTATGCTAACCGCATTCCAGCGCTGCAGCATAGGTGGTCATTTTCAGTCAGAAGCCAGCACATGATGGACAAATCAAAGAACTAGAGCAAGCAGGATGTGGTTTCTCATGCTGACCCAAATTTAGTGCTCACTGATATGTTAATCAAGCATGCAGTAATATGCTTGCTACATGTAGAAAAAGACAATGGTTTGCTGCCTTAATCTGCTACACAGTGTGATGTTGCAAAAATCTTCGCAGCTCACCTAAGAGTTTGAGGAAAATTTTCATTTTCTCCATCTTGCTGTGCAGATATATCGGTTGCTGGCATGAAAAACAAACACCTGATTATAACGTATGTAGCCTATTTTTTTTTTTTTCCCATTTTTAGAGTGCAGGATGCTGCTGTTTCCTTTCCCTGCCATCTGTGTCACTTCTGACTAAGCATTGCAGATGAGTGGGCTTTTTAATACTCTTCAATAAAGTTAGGTGAGCTCAGCAGTAACACATGCTATTAAGGCACTTCATTTTGCTGCAGCGTTCAGTGTCTCTGTTGTCTGTGTGTGGACACGCAAGTCAGCAAGAGACACAACACGTGTTTGTGGCTTAAGCCTCGATCTCTTAGCTGCTGCTGCTTTGTACCATACCATTTAATGTGTAAATATCTTAAAAATGATCCTTAAGACCATTAATCTGGATGGCGCTTTTACTAGTATGGCTTACAGTTCGCACAAGTGATTACACGCAGTCCTCCTGCTGAAACCTCAGTCATGACGCACCTCAGTTAATCTGATCAAATTCCACTTCATATCCTGCCCTTAATTTTCCTCTGCCCCATGAGGACACTGATGTCTTATAATTAGAGTGGAGTGACCATATTCACATCTTACAATGAACACACTGGTGTCTGGAGCACTGTATGTGCCTTTGTGTGCCGGGAAAAGGTGGAGAGAAGTGATCTTTGACTCTTTTTATAGACGTTGGCTCAAAATAAGCAAACAAATAAAACAATAAGTGATTAGTTCATGCGTGATACTGAATTAAAATACCTGTCCGCCCACCATACTTCTCAGGACGTTTGATGATTACAAGTTTAAGTGTGGTGTGTTTGATCTGCTGCATCATTTCTGACCTGTCTTAACTTCCATGTGATAGAGCTGACACTGGCCTTCTCTCTCTCTCTCTCTCTCACACTCACACTCTCACACACACACACACACACACACACACACACACACACACACACACAGAGCAGACACTCTGTTGTTCGATTCCCACACTTGGGCCTTCACACTACAGTCACACCCCTTCTGCGCCGCAACCAGTTCCCAGTCTTCCTCACAATAAACCATTTGACTACATCAGATGACTGAGTCCACAGTCAGCTGATTCATTTTATTATTTATAGGGTCTAGATTAGTTTAGTGTTGACCTGATAAAGCTTTGGTTTGTTTCTATCTTTTTTTCTTTTTTTTCTTTTTTTTTTAGTAAATCAGTCGCCCTGGGAGGATGACTGAGATCAGTCTGACTAACTGGGTCAGGATTTCACACAGAGAGACTATTTTTGGTCAGAAGACTCTGATACACTGAAAGTTCAGTGAAATACAAGAAATCAGACTTTCAAACTTATTGAGTAGGATTATATGCTGGCATTGGCTGAAATTAACCCTGTGTTTGTGGGTGTGCGTGACATTGCATATAAGATGGCATTCACAGCTGATAACGAGTGATATTAACCTTAAGTGTGTTGAGGAGCTGCGAGACTTCAAAACAGTCCGGTAACATAAGGTTGTGATTGTGCAGCATCCTTAAAAACAGCTTATTTGTTGTTGTCTTTCTATAAATTTGATTTTAAATTTGATCAGTGCGAGCTATCACTCTGATCTGAGTGGTTTCATGTGGAAGCTTCCTGTTTTGTTGAATAGCCTCACTGCTCGCTCCAAACGCTCTGAGCAGAAATCAAATCTCTGACCAAATTGACTCAGTCTGTGTTGTTTTACCCGTGTTTTGGTTTTCACGGGCTGAAAAGCATCACTGGGCACTTTTCCTTTGCCATTTTTGTCGAACATTTGCGTTCTTTATAGAATTTTCCACCACTGGGACCATTGAAAGGGACGGCAGTGAAAAGGGCTCTGTGAACATGTGTGGAGAGGACTCCCCACACGCCCGCATCACACATGAAGTGTTGAAGTTTTTGTGCTGCCTGTTGTTTCTTTTCTTTTTCTCTGTGTGTGACAGGATACCTGGGACCTCAGGCTGGTGACTCTGAAATGTTGTTTATGAACCGACACATGATGGTCAGTCACAACACGGTCGTTCTCTCGTCTCAGGTTCAAAGCTTTTGGTGAATTCCTGACTGTCTCGCAGTCGTGTTATTTACTACACCTTCCTCCTTCTCTTTGGATGTGAGGGTTTGTTTAACATGCTGGTAACATTACTTTACACTAGCCAGTGATGTTACACTCAGACTTTCTAGGCTTAATACACCTTGTCTGCAAGCATAATTTCCTCATGATTAAAAAATCTTTATGAGAAAAATAAAAACTATTTTAATTTTAAGTAAAGAATCTTGAGTAAACGCTAATTTCTCGGTAGTAGAGTAGCTTTGCATGACTGACACTTCAAAGTAGTCTATATTTATCTTACACTGGGCTAGGATGATTTAGCTCCTTTCTCCCCTCTTTAATCCAAGTTTCTTCTGATTGGTTGCCCCCTTAGAAAAGGAAGGTGGGCGGGGCTTCTGTGCTCATTCTGCACTTATTGACCGTATCAGAGATATCCGTTCTCATTGTCAACATTAAGATAAACGAGCGGGGAAAATTATACTAAGTTTTTTTGTTTGTTTGTTTGCTTGTTTGTTTGTTTGTTTTTGGAAGCCTCAGCACCCTTTATTGGCAGTTGAGAGACAGGAAATGGGGGAAAGATATAGGAGAAGACATGCGGGCAAATTGGCGACAGGCCGGGACTAAAACCTGTGCGGCCCCCGCTGCTCTGCGGCATATACATGTGGTTGCCTGCTCCACCACTGAGCCACCCGGGCGCCTCCTAATTATACTAAGCTTTTAAAGAAGTATTTGGCTCCTAGGAATGACATATACATATGTTGACTTTTTCTGTGGTTAATATCAGCATCCAATAAAACATCATATATCTGACAGAACTAAAGGAAAGGTATAGAAGCTGTAAGCATGATGGCTTTACGCATAGTGATGTCATGAATACAATCCAAGCTGGTGGTATCTCAAGTTCTTGTAGATAAGCTCCGCTATGCTGGAACACCATTTTAGCCCCTTTCACTTTAAGGACACCCACCCACAGCTAAGCCAGCTTTCTTGAGATTGGCTGCACCTTGCAAACACAAGGGCGGAGCAGCAGGTGGGTGGGGCTGCTTTGCTCAAATGACCATCTTGGGGATATCCTCGCTCTTTCACATCTTACATCCAAGACTATAAAAACTGTCTCCAACAGAACATTTAGAGCAGTCTGAATCCTGAGCTTTGGCTCACACTGAAAACTTGCACATACACTCACGGTCTGAACAGAATATATATGGCAGAAAATGATGAAAATCATAATAGATTCTTATTTTTAAACCTGTAATAACTGTTTTTAGCCACTTAAGTGCATTTGATTTGAATGCATTTCCAGTACATTTCCCTTTTAAGGTCACTTTTGACCTTCTGTGGAAAGTGTATGGCTTTTATGCTGTTAAGTGCTGCACTGTGTTCACAAATGAGTGAATATCGAACTGTTCTCCTGTTCCAGAGCAGAAAGGTGTTTTTTTTTAAGCTGGTTGTTGATTGTTGAAACAGTGCTCTGAGAGGCAGTGAGACTGAGCCAAAACAGTAAAACTGAGGATTTAAAAAAAAAAAAATCTACATGTGAGCTGAACGTTGTTGAAGTTCTGTGGATGAGGAAATCTGCAGTTAAGTTGATAATTTTTCCAAATAGACAGTAGTTTAAACCACTGTTAATATAATATGTATTATTTTTGTGCATCTCGCACAGTATAGAGGCGCAACATTGCCATTTAAAGTGACAATGAACATAAAACTCTTCAAACTTTCCTCTGTTTGATCATTTTTAGTGCTTGCTGAGAGTGAAAACTGAAGTGAGAGTCATGCTTATTAAAAGTGTTTCATTGGCACCTCAAAAGATGACATTTTTCTACTCCACAATGTCATCTTAAAGTAGTTTCCTCCTGGCTTTCTACTGAGCTTTGAGAAGGCTTTTTAGTAAAGATGAATAAAACCTCCCTCCTCGGGAGAAACACACACTCTTTTGCAGCAGCAAAGATAATGAGGCTCCCTGTTCCTAAAGTCATCTTTCCTTGTAAAAGTAGCTGTAAATGTGTAAATCCTGAATTGGGTTAAGAAGCAATATTGTGGGATTTGTGCTGCGTAGTCATGTGGATTCACATTTGTATGAGCACCGTTCTCTGATTTCGCCGTTAATAAACATGGCTGTGCTTGTGATCATGCACCTGTGAGTTCTGCAGATTTGTCAGTGTCAGTTTTGGATTTAAAACATGTTCTTTCCAAGACGTTCCAAAATGTTCCCTTTCATCATAAACCTAATCACAAGTTACTAATTCATGCATGGAATGTGTTACATAACCTGTAAAGTGTCAAGTAGCAACCAAAGAACACATGAAGTCGCTGGTATTCGGCGTCTTCAAGCAGCAGTCGATCAAAAAAGCTTTATCAACTTTGAGGCTTAGCGTTGGAAGTGACTGCTAATGAGAGCAATTGATATACGACCTGGTTGTAAATATGTTCGAGGGTTACCTAGGCAACAGAAGACATCAGCTTCAAAGTGAAGCGTGACAATCAAATCGCTTTTTGTGTGGACGTAGCTTAAGAGCACAGCGGTTTTAAAATCAGAACTTTTTTATTGATGCAGACGAGTTTTTATGTAACCAATGTGATATCATCCAGTAGCTCATTTTCAGGCCTCAAGTGTGGCATTTTGGGAAGTTATTGGCTGACAGTAACACTGGCTAGCTAGCAAGTTTAGGTAGCAATGCGCATTCCTTCATTGTTTTTCATACGTCTTATTTATAGCTCATTATATAACAGTGAATTACAAATGACTGGCAGTGCCCAGTTTGATTAGTAATCAATGTGCATTTATGATAGTCCTGACTGGTTGTTCCAGGCTGTAAGCTTCTTTGTTTCTGCTGTAAAGTTGGACATTTTATCATAGGAATCTATCAGCATTGAGCTGCTGTTGGAGCCAGCCTCAAGGGGTCAAACGGGGAATTTCACCTTCGCGATGGCTGATTTTCTAGCTCCAGAGGTTGTGGATGGAGCAGCTGGGTTGAAGACATGAGTCTGCAACTGCAATTTCAGGGCTATATCAGTATCAGATTATACAGAGGGAAACACTGCAACAGCTTGAAATATGGAAGCTTGTTTCCACCACTGGGGAAAAAAACAAACATTTTTTTGCCATCCACAGGTCAAAATTTTGAGATGCCTAAGGTGAAATTTTTTTGACTTATCATTGGCATGTTTTTTTTCCCCAGTAGTAGAAACAAGGTTTCATATTGGAAATTTCTTACTCTCTGGAGAGAACTTTAAAGAAAAATCTGATTTCTTTGCTTTCCATTTTGACTTCTTCCATCCATATCATTCAGGAGAATATAGTGCCCCCTCACTACTTGACAGGGTTGTGTTGTTGTCACATTTGGTGTGCGACACAACTAATGCACCACTCATAGGCACGAGTGTGTTACAAGCACCTGGTTTTTCATTTTGAACTGGAAAAGGGAAAGATAGAATCAACATTATATGTTTTTACTCTGGGTTTGCAGCCTGCAGCAAGTTTAACCCCACTTGGAGCTCCACCAGCAGTTACCGTCCTCACTAAACCAGTTTATACAAACCTGGACTCATGGATAACTGAGCTGCTTTAAGGCACACGCTTGCAACCTGCAGGGTGTGTTAGAACATGTAACTCCAGTTCCAGTCACATGTGATCACTTGGAAAATCAGAAACTTGGCTGTTTGTCTTTTACAACTGGACTGCTGCATCATCTTAGATATTTTCTGCCTTGCATCCTCATCATCACCAGCTTTTTTGTTTTTTCAATTTCATACTTTTTATGTGCATTTTTATAAAATAAAAATAGAAAAGGATAATGAAAAGCAGCAGAGTCACTTTTAATGATGTATTTATGTACTAGATGACATTTAAAGCAGCATCTGTAAAAGATCAGATAATTAAAAATAAACACTTTTTTTTCCCCAAGTGAAGGTTTGGTGCTTTAAAAGCTTCAGCCCTGTAATGTGTGTGTGTGTGTGTGTGTGTGTGTGTGTCCTACTTCTTGGCAGTTGGCTCATAACTGTTGTTTTACGTAACACACTTCATCCCATTTTTTTTTTCTGCTGTTGCCATGGTGAGGCTAATTTATACAGGCATTAAGAATTAGCCCTCTCTCATTAACATGCGCTGTGGTTCTGATACTGGTTTTTACACGTAAATACACACTCGTGCATGCTCGGAAGCACACGCCCTCACATTCTGAGGATTATTCAAAAGTTAAATGTGGATGTTTGTGAGTTTGGGTGAGACTGCTGTATAAAAGCGGGCAGAGAACTGAGCACAGTGAGCGAAGTAAGCCTGTATTTTGTGCAGTTAACTGCAAATGAAAAGCACAGAGCGAGCAATTGGTGTGATTATTATTCAGGAACATTTAGTTGCACAGTAGCGTTTGTTTACATATAGGATTATACAAAATGTCAGCCATTATTTTCATTCAATAAATTGCAGCCTATTTTTGCATTTTAAAACTGTATCTCCTCACCGTTTCCTGAAATGGCCTTTATTTATGATTTCACCTCACTCGTGTCTACGAGGAGACAAAGTGCCTCTCGTGTTTCACCATCGACAGATTTGGCTGCACAAAATAACAGACTGAGGATTAGAGAGCGAGTGCAGAGTCAGATGAGTAGAAAGGGAGGAAAACAAGTGAAAGAAGAACAAGGGAGTCAGTCACACTGTCAGTGAAGAAATGACCCCTCTGGGTGAGATCACTTCAAATATCTGAGTCACTCGAATAAAACCTCCCAAACATGAATGGGGGATTTAAATGATTAAGAAAAACAGCTGCCTTATGTGTTCCTTTGGAGGATGATAGAAACTGCTGATGCTGAAAAAGGTGAAATTGTGAAACAGTGGTGTTAAGCATTCTATGGTTGGCCCTCAATGGAGCACTATGACATTAAAGGCAAGGCTAGCTTTAATGCCAAAAGCGTCGTTTTGCTGCTGACGATCATTTTATTTAAATAAAATTATTAGACTGTATATAAAAGAAGGACATAACCACCGTGACCGTTGGTTCACAAGTTCCCATTTTGAAGCCGTGACTTCATTTTGGACTTCTTCATCTCAATAATTTCAAAGTAGACAAGCGAAGAGCAGATTTGACTGAGAAGCCAAGAGTGCTGACTGGTAGCATTGCCGCCAAATCACAGCTGGCTTTATTGGCCATTTTGCTCTAAAAGTGACTAAGTCACAAAATCAACGTCATGCTTATTAAATAAGAAGACTTGAAACTAGCTGTTAAGATCATAAATTTGTCAGGAAAGTGTTTATCGAGATTAAAGATCAAGGGGGCAGTAGGTTTGTCTTCGTATTTTCCTCTGCAGTATGATGGTTTAGTAATAGGTGCTCTGTGCTGATCACACAGCACCTATTAGAGAGCTGGCAGGGCACACGCTGGAAAATGAACATGTAAGCAATCACGTTAGCTCCATTACCGTTTTCAGTCACATGACTTTTGCCAAGCATATCACATCTTGTCATGAAGAAGTTCTTGTATCTTTCCACTTGGCTCACACTATTAGTTTTAGTTTATTTTAGTCAAGATTAATGACTTTCTTTCAGTTTTCCTTCTGACCTCAGAGACTTTCTCATCCCTCATGAACTTATTCGGCCTGTTTCCTTCACACGTGCACATGCACACGCGCGTGCACACACACAAAAACACCCAGGACGATGCTAATGCATCAATGTACGTGAACCTTGGAGAGGTAACAGCAAACTGATATGACACAGGTGGATATTTGTAATTTGTCCACTCATGACAAAGGTACAGCTTAGAGTACTGATTAATGTGGTGCTCACAAATCCCTCCAAAAAAATCCTCCACACTCACAGAGTGAGGCTGAGATGAAAGACCATTGAATGACTGACTGGCAGCTGTATTCAGCATGGGTAACGCCTGGCACCAAACCAGAACACACTGCAAGTGGGTATTGTTGTTCTCGCTCTGAAAGGCTCTTTAGACGAGATGAGCGGTGACACTAAGAGGTGCGGAGGAAAGGTTTTTATGATTCAGTGGGTGAACTGAGCCCTTTGTGAAGATGTGTGTGTGTGTGTCTAGTTGCCAGCATTTATTTAAATGTTGTGTTGTTTTTATAGGAGCTTGCTTATACTTGGAAAGGTTTTGGGAAAATCCTGAAGCTTGGGCTCTAGTGTGAACATTTATCAAACCCCTCACACCAACAGTCCACTGCAAGACAGTAAAAACTTGATAGATTTCCTATAGCTTTGACTAATTAGCCCTTGAACCATTAGTAAAGAGTAATTAAAATTGTAATATATTTAATCTGCTTGAGCTTCAACTAAAGAGTTCAAGCCACTCTTCCACCACATTCCAAAGTTGCTCTGTGCAATTGAGATCTGGTTACTGTTGGAGGCCATTTGAGTACAATAAACTCACTGTGATGTTCAAGAAACCAGTTTGAGATGATTTGACCTTTGCCACATGGTGCTTTATACTGCTGGAAGCAGCCATCAGAAGCAGGCCGGACCCATTATTTCATGTTGTATACACCAAATTCTAACTCTTAATGTTGCAGCAAAAATTGATACAAGGCAATGTTTTTCCAGTCTTCTATTATCCAATTTTGGTGAATTGCAGCCTCGCTTCCTTGTGGCATCTGCTGTGGTCTTCTGCTACTGTAGCCAATCTGCTCTTCAGAAATGCTCTTATGCATAAATTGGTTGTAATAAAGTCCCAGTAGATCTGGCACCAACAACCACGTCATGTTCAAAGTCACTTCAACCACCTTTCTTCGCCATTCTGATGCTCAGTTTTAACTTCCGCAGGTCGTCTTGACTATGTCTGCATGCCTAAACGCATTGAATTACTGCCATGTGATTGGCTGATTAGATATTTGCATTAAAGAGCAGTTGTCTAGGTGTGCCTAATGATATGGCATGGCTGCTCTAATAATGGCTGAAAACAAGTAGTTACTGATTAATTTTCTGTTCATTAACAAATCCATCATTTGGCTCATCGTCTCATCAAGCATCAAACAGCTGTTTGTAGCAGCTGGATAAACGTCCACAACCCAGATATAGGTGCTGCAGATTTTGCATGATAATTAAAAGTGAGGTACTTGCTTTGTTTCTGAGTTCTGAGAACAAGCGGAGACGAGGTGATTATCTTTTTATAAAGTACCTCATTTATCCAGCAATGTGTGGGCGAGTCCCTGAAAATGAATGTAGGACAAACACTGAATTTCATGCAGCCTCTACCTGACAGACAGTGTTCGAGTTTTAGTGTGCGCGTTGTTGTGAAGCTGTTTTCCCTGTTTGAGTTGTGTGAGTACTGTTATTTTACAGCTACGTGTATTCTCTGATGGCAGGAAAAAGTACTCAGTGTTATTCCCTCGAGTCCTCATCACAGGCCGTGTGTAGAATTTGGGAACATCAGGGTACCGAGGGGATAATCTGGTATCATTGTGCATGGAGTTTAGTGTGCCCATCTTGTTGTTTTTCTCATTTTGTTCCTCTAAATCTATAGCATATCTTTTGGAAAGTGCTCGGAACAGTGTCCAGCCTCTTCTGTTATTATCCAGAGAGCATTAGGTAACCATCATTTCCCTCCCACTGCTCCTTTTTTAGGGGAGTGAGTCAGACAGACCGAGAGACAAACATGGAAAGGCAGAAAACTATGTTGTTGAGCATCCAGAGACCAAAATGGACCAAAAAAAGCTTCAGAACATTAGCGCAAATTGCTGCTCTCATGTAAGGTCTCTTGGTTTCTGTCAGCTGTGTTTAGGCTGGTGCTGGTGATTACTGCCTCTCAGCAGAATCATATCCTGAAAGTGTGACCGCATCACATTAAATTTGCTTTCCAAATTTATATTTCACACCAGGAGCAATTACTCAAGGTTTTGTTTTGCACCTGTCAGTGCAAGTAACAGTAATGCAATGCAATTAATTTGTTCTGATATCACTGATTAATTAAGGGGATACTCTTGTGACTGTATATAAAAGATAGATGTGTTTTATTTAAGGGCTTTTTGCCTTTATTTGACTGTAGCAGTGGCGAGCAGACAGGCAGAAGGGGGAGAGAGAGCAGGGGTGTACAAGCAGTAATGAGCAGCTGCTCACCCACTGAGCTAAACCTGCACCTGCAACGCTGCATTCTTTTAATGGCCACTAGGGGGTAACTCATCCGGTTGCAAAAAAGACTTCAAGTTGTGTAGAAGTCTATGGGACGTATGATCAGAAAGTAGGATGATCGAGGGGCTATTTACTGGATAATGACTAGTGTTAAGTCATTGGCTAAGAGCACAGATTAACAGTCAGAAGCAGCCCTTGCTCATCACTTCAGGTTTCCAAACATCAAAATGGAGACACCGAAAACACTCGAGGCGTCATACTGGGACTTCACTAAACAATCAGTGCTGTGGTCTGGATGCATCTTTGAGTATACTTCTATATCACTGCAGCAAAGAGAAATAAAACTGCTTAGGATCAGCAAAACACGTTTTTGCAGTGTTTTCATTTACACTTTGGGATATTTTGGTGAAGCTTAAAGTTTTTTTTTTTAACCACACAAATGTATTAAGTGATCCAGACGAAACTGTAAGGATTAATGCTTGTTCATTTATACATGTAGCAGTAAACTGAGTGACAAGCTAACAGTTATTAGGGGGGGTTAATGTCACTTAAGGCAGGGAGAGCAATGCACATTTGCAAGAAAATGTCTTCAGTGAAGCAACGCTATTGTTTTATGTTGCAAGACAAGTGCCACAAATAGTTGAGTAACAAATGAAAAGAGAACAAGACCAAGGACCGCAACGACTTCCCTCTCTGTCCTCTGCACAGCTAAACAACGATTGTGTAATGTGAGTGAAGGGGGTTTCTGATGTTCTGACATAGTTTTGACGCTAAGACATGAGTCCTGCTCAAAATTATATAGTGCTATGCAGAAGTATACAGTGAGCTCATCACGGTTATACTCGTTATTTAAACATTTTCTGCAGGATTTTCAGCCTCATACTTCACAGCAGTGTGCAAAAAGGTTACAAGTCCTCACTGAGTGGAGGGCAACTGCAAAGATGTGCAACAAGAGTAGCAAGTTTTAGATTACACAGTAATTTGATCAACTGGTAAAACAGAAAAAATGATTTATGCAGCTTTAATACAATTGTGAAAATGGCTTCAGCGACCTTTAAGTATAAAAATAATCATAATGTTCAGCTATCTGTCTGTAAAACTAAAAATATATTTTTGGCTCCATCTGGCAAATCAACTCAACTGCTCCAGGTTAAAAAAAGAAAGAAAAAGAAACACCTGTCCATCCATTGGTTCTAAACATTTACTCAGTCACAGCCATCCGGGTCTTCTGTGTTATAGTGAGCTAGCTGCTATTAATAGACGCAGCGGTTTCAGTCTCACTTGCTGCCCCACTGCAAAACAAGCATCTAGTCTTTCCTCAGGCTGTGTGCTGGTTCTTTGAGCGGCCTTCAGACCAAAGGAGATGATATCAGGTTGCTAGTTCGGACAGAAGTTTGTTGTGTGTCGCTCTGCTCCACCACCACCACACAGAGGCCCGTTGGAGAAAAAAAGATGGATGGAGCCAACAGGGGGGAAAGTAGGGTACGATTACAAACAACAGCACAAATCCAGTGTTTTTCTTGTCATTTGGCAAAGTTTAACTCGTAAGCCTGGGGGGGTGGTTTGTGTCATGTGTCTGATTAAGGGAAGCAGACGAAGGAGAGAGCTCAGTACCAAGACTTCACAAGCTCCTCTGCTTGTTAGTAAAGTTTAATTTGATGTGACAAATCTGCATCTCTGTTTTTCTCCTTTAGGCATTTCTACATTAACTGAACTTCTCCTTTAGGTGACAAGTGTTGCAAATCAACAAGACAGATCAAGCTTCTAGTGATTCACACAAAGTTTACAGCTGTATGTTATTGTCAGCAAGCTTGTTATGTTATTTATTAATAAGGCATGTTCATGATTGGTATTTTTCTTGTGATGCTGCAAAGTGAGCAGATAATTAAAGCCAAGACTAAGACTGTGTGCAGGAAAGTTCAGGAAATCATTATAATATGTGAAGATATGGTTGTACACCCGTGGAGATGGCAAAAAAAAAAAAAAGCTGAATACTTCATACTGTGATTAGAATAAATCTACTGTTGATGTGTATTCATGTAGACGGTTTTCATTCATGCTTTCATATCAATATCTGAGTAGAATTTAACAAGCCTGTCCTGGTATTTAGCGGGACTAATTTCAGACTCCTCTCTCACCCATGTGAGATCATGTGTGAGACACCATCATGGTGCAACCAATATAACCTCCTCCAGCTATTCTGTAGCCGCTGACCTCTGACTTACCAACATGAAGATTTCACTCTATTTTCCCTTCTTCTGTATTTCCTGAGGTTTCTTGTTACGCAAGTTATGAGGAAGTCTTTCTTGTTTAATTCTTGGAACTTTTCTAAACTGCCCTTTTGAGTTTAAATGTCAACCTGCTGCCACCGGAGCGCTGCGATCCGGACGAATTCACACACTGCTGTTTGAAACTGCGATTCGGTTATCTCAGTGGATTCCTAGCTTTGGGTGCTTGATCTCTGCTCCATCATTATCTGACAGCTAAATTTGGCCGTTTTGCCATCTATTTTCAGCCTGCTCCCCGAGTGCCCACATGAGTCATGTTGCACTCCACATCTCCGGCTTAAAGGGAGTCTAAAAGCTGACTTATTGCTGCTGGTAAATATAGGCACAATTTTTTTTTTTTTTTTTAAAAAGCCTTAACTATAGGAGTAGTAGATGAGACACCCATGTACACCCATGCACGCTCTGAGTGCTGCTCGCACATAGAAAGCATCGCCAACTGTACCTTCTCTGTGCGCACTGCACTCCAGGTAACCTCACTGTCAACAAGGTTTTGGTGTTAATTGACTTCATCGGAATTGAGTTCATCTGATATCCTGCACCTGTTGTTCAGACATTGTTTCTAATCAGGGGGTCTGTCTGTCTTTTCTGCAGGAGTGTCGTCACGCATCCCGGAGATCATGGCGGCCGGAACCCACTCCCCCGGCGGCCCAAATGGCATAATCCGGAGCCAGTCGTTTGCAGGCTTCAGCACACTACAAGAACGACGCTCACGGTAAGCAGAGGTCTTCAGAGCTGCCTTCCAGCAAACATTTTGACCTTGGATAACTGATGGCTGGAGGTCTTTTCTCAATATCTAGTCCATCCATCCATCTCAGGGTCACAGGAGCCTATCCGGGCTCTCATAGGGCAAGAGGCAGGGTGCACCCTGTACAGGTTGTCAGGCTGTTGCAGGGCTACAGAGAGACAGACAACCATTCACACTCACATTTACACCTGTGGGCAATTTAGAATCACCAATTAACCTAAACACAGGGAGAACATGACAAGTGTCGGGCCAAGGTGGATTCAAACCCAGACCTTCTCGCTGTGAGGTAGCACAATTCCCAAGTCTATTCCCAACTCTAAATGCATTTAGTTCCCTCTTTCTAATAATCTGATCTGTATTTCTCACTTTGTAAGAGATGGTCTTTTTTTTTTTCTTTAAACCTGGATATGTGCAAGTTTAGGTGTGTATTTTTATATAAATATCTTTAAGTAGCCAGAGCCAGATGTCATTCAGCCAAAAGGAATTTAGTGACTCAAAGATTTTGATGATCGGCGAGCCACAGCAAGTCTTGAGATCTATGAAGTAAGAGAATTCTTAAGGGGTGATCGTCACTCTATCACATGATGTATTCTCATTCGTCGCCTGGAGTTGGTTTCGGAAAGTTAGAGATGGATAAAGTTCTCAAGAGATAAGTTTCTTCTGTGTACTTTCCTGTTTGACTCATCTATGATGGCTCTCTCCATCATCACAAGACAAAGCCTGCTCACAGTCTCAGATATACCGTATCTCTTTATAATCTTACACTTCTGATTGTTAGTGCCGGGGCCTCTTCAGCTGTCCTGGTCCTGCTGAGAGAAGTGGCTCTTTTCTCTCTGCTCAGACAGTGAATGGCGTAATTGGTTCTAATGACGCGCTGTGTGGGCGACTGACAGCAACAGACAAGTTATCATTCTGATAATGAGCGAGGTGGAAAGTTGCACAGATATGGTTTCTGAAGGCACTGGAGTGTGCCAATGTCTGTGTGTGGCCCCCTGTTACTGTAATTGAGAAGGGGACTTTCCATGTGTGTGTCCATGCGTAAGTCTTGTGTGCATTTCCACGTCTGCATGATGCAGACTTTGCAATTTGTGTGAGTGCAAGGATAAATTCACTATTATGCATATTTTCTGTATGTATGCTTCTGTAAGAGACCCTACTGCACCACAGCTTGCTTGACCCCAAGGCTATGCAGCACTCTCATTCAGCGCTGCCCTACATTTGTGGCAGCTAAGCTTCACTTGTGCTGCTGCTGGCACACACCAAGACGTGGCACGTTCCAGCTTGACGAGCACTGGAATTGGTTGTCGCTGTATCCCTGAAGTGACTCTGGGATCATTTCATTAAGACTGGGGAAATGTCATTTGTCAGCTAAATCCGTAATGGTTTTAAAAGCTGGGATGTGCATGAGTGGGAAGATGAGTGTGACCTAAAATGGATTAACGCGAGGAGAGAAAGACTTGTGAGGTGGGTTTGCTGCTTAGAAAACTGCCCCTTTTTCAGCCATGCAGTACCAGTCAAAAGTTTGGACACACCTGCTCATTCAGTGGTTTTTCATTATTTGAAAATTGTCTGCATTGTAGATCCATACTATTGTCATGCAAACTATGAAGAAATACATGTGGAATTGTTTAGTAAACAAAAAAGTGTTAAACAAAAGGCTGTTCTTGAACCCCTTCAGAGGGTTGTTCCTACAACCCTCTGTATACCTGTGGCATAGCACCAAAGATCAGGTTGGTCAACTAAAATCTTACCTACTCTTCTAATCAGGGGTATCCACGTTATCTCAAAAATATATAATAGCTGAATAGCTGCCCCAACACTCTCGTTCAACTTGCTTACTGCAGTGAATCATAAAGAAACACAAAAAGCTAGCATTTACAGCATATTAAATCATTTGAAACCTGTAATTTTGAATGAGACACACGTGCACCTGCGCATATTCATCTGGTTTCCCTCGTATAAAAACATGACAGGCAGTAATTTAGCACAAGAATTACTGAGAAATAACAGTAATGGGCCTCGTGTCCTGAGAAATCAGTTCTACATGTCTCATCATGATATGATCTTTCAGTTAAAAAGCGTGTGGAGGCGTCATGTGAAGCTTGGTCTGATGGGGGCTGTAGCCTGTGAATCCTTTTACTGGTGATTATTTGTCTAGTTGTTGTTATTATTACTATTATTATTATATCAGAGTAGTTCTCACTCCCTCACGACTAAACATGACAATGAGTAAAGCATCCAGACAAGTTAGCTTGCTGATTTTATGTGATGCGTCACGCTGGTTTTTGAGCTGTGACAGGAAAAACTGCCTCGTTAATGTTCAGATCTTTAGGGAATTATTTGAATGAGGTCCAGCCACACATTGACTTTTTGGACATGTAAGTTTGAGCAAAGCACACTGTGAGTAAAACTTCAGTAAATGCAAAAATTAATCACTTAGACCAGGCAGTCTTTGTTAGATTAGATCCAAACTTGGGTTGTTTTAAAAAAATACCTCCTTTTCAAAAGTTAGTGTGATCCTCCTGGATTAATCCTGAAAGGCTGTTAATGTAACACCTTTCTTCTTATGAAAGTGATGACAGCAACTGTCTGATCAGTGAGAATTAGGCTGGATAAGAGCGTATCTACCAAACAATCCACCAGCCAACCCTGAGAATACAAACTGCTACAGGAGGTTCTGCGGAAAACTCTTCCACCCAATAATTAATTCATGGTTTAAAAGAAAAAGATAACAAATAAAGCCCTGCAGCCCTACACACACTGTACCATTTAACTGAGCCTATTTTACTGCCTTTTATACCAATATAACAGCTCTCTTTTAACTGTATCACATTTGTGCAATTCTGTTGAGGGAAGAGACTGAAGAACACTTGAATGTCGTTGATTACCGGGAGCGTAAATATGCCTGTTTGTAAGTTCACTCCAGCAGAGGATAAACAGCAGCCTTACACAGTTCAAACGCAGAAACCAGGGATGGGGGAAGCACATGTTTGCATGTGATTGCACGCCCTTATTAATCACTCAGGTTATGCTGCGAGTTCATAATTCTGTGTGTTTCCATGTTTGACAGGTTTTTGCTGACAATCTTTGAATAATATGTAGGGCAAATGTGTCAGTCCTCTATGAATGTGCATGTATGTATGGGTGAGTTAGTTTGGTGTGAACAGACTTGACAATGCCGCTCCATCTTGGCAGATGAGATGAAATCAGGCTGTGACTGGCCCAAGGACATGTTCCGGATGGTATAAAATAATATAGAAATATAACTCTTTGTTTCTATTGGCAGGTGGTGGCCTGACACTTGAATTGCTGCAGAGATCCTGTGATTAAATATTAGATAAATATAATATGCAAGGTGGATGTGCGGATCAGTATTCCCCCTGGTTTGTGCTTGGGGGTTTTTTTGTTTTGTTTTTTTAATTCTTTCAAAGCACAACCAATATACAGTAACTTATCCTGTGCGTGTGTGTGTATGTGTGTGTGCACTCGCATATGCACGCAGGTGTAACTCATTTATGGGGAACTCTGCGGTACAGAAGAAGCCTCAGTCCAAGCCCAAGAAACCTCACCTGTCAGGCCACAAGGGAGGCAGCAGCTCCAGAGAGCCACAGCCCAAGAGGCTGGAGGAGGTTTACACCGCACTCAAACAAGGCCTGGAGTGAGTAACACAACCAATTGTTCTGTATACACACTCAAATTCACTCAGGAAGTAGTTAATAGAAAGCAAATTCACTTACAATATGCACTATGAAGTCTTCCAGAATATTTTGAAATGTTTCTTTTTTCATTGGACAGCAGTAGATGAACAGTAATTTTCCATCAATAAATGCTCAATTCAGGCTATTTTTTCCCCCCAAGTTTGGAAATGTAACAAGAAAAAATATTAGAACAACATTTGACCTCTAAAGTTAAGACACTTGCCTTTTTATGCTAAACACCAGGCATAGGTAAGAATTGAAATATACACAAAAATGTACATTTTTACTTTTAAAATGAATGATTAAACAGCAGCCTAATAACTTAGTAAATCCAGTAAACACTGTGTTTTTTTTTAAGCATTCTCAGCTTCTCAACTTGCATTTCCTGCATGGTGTGTGTGTGTGTGTGTGTGTGTGTCACACTCTGTAATCTTTGAAAAATGTTGGCCTAAAGAATGTTTATGTAGTGTGTTTTCCTGGTATAGGGGCTTCCTGGGTGGAAGGGGATACTTACCAGAAGCTTTAGTTTGTGCAATCCATTTAAGCTTGTTGACGTTTCCCTCTGAATGCAATTACAGAACTCCGTGAATGTTTATGTTACACGTGTGTTTTGCTGTCGTTAAGTTATTTTGTAGTGGTGAACTTAACATCGCTGACTGTCTGCACTTCTGCTGTAGTGAAGTTATAATCCACTGCTTGTGATAACTAAAGCTTGAAGCAGCCTTTATGTAAAGATTTATGTGTTTCTCTGTTTCCCCCCCTGTAGTGAATATCTGGAAGTCCATCAAACGGAGCTGGACAAACTCACGGCTCTGATGAAGGACATGAAGAGGAACTCTCGCCTGGTGAGAAACTAATCCGCATTAACATACAGTACAGTCCTGTGCGTGTCTGTTCGCTGCATGTTTACAGCCTGTGAGATTTCATGGAGAACTTAAGATGGATATCTTATTGCTTTACAAAGTGGTGTTGTGAAAATTCTTATAAAATGCTTACAGATTACATAGAGTTTTAAACTCATCCTCATGAATGCAAACTTGGAAAGTATTTTTAATTGTTTACACCACCGCAGCTGCTTGATGCGTGCGCACAGAGTCCAGGTCGCCACACTTCCTTCTTGATGGCAGATAAATATGATCTGCTCTGCATTGCATAATTCCTGCTACCTTTTAGTAACTCTGTGTGTGTGTGTGTGTGTGCGTGTGTGTGTGTGTGTGTGCGTGCGTGCGTGCGTGCGTGCGTGCGTGTGTGTGTGTGTGTTTTCTCTTCAGGGTGTGCTGTA